>JAVYIG010011103.1:0-63454 GCA_035222895.1 Strongylocentrotus droebachiensis
ATTCATTCTGATTTTGGTGCATCTTGATTATTATTGAATAGAATCCAATTATTTTAAATCTGAGGCTATGGCATTCCCATTCCTCTCAGTCTAATCCGATCAATTCTGCTTCAATATGGCCAAGCCTATAAAGCCATGGGGCTATGAACTCCGACTTAGAGTAATTTCATTTTCACCTAGTCCGGTCACTGGAGCATTGGAGGAGGTTCAAATGAGGTAATGAAACGTCCCTCCTGACAGTTTTCCGACCAAGAAAAAAAAAGCAGCAATTTCTTATTTAGAAGTTTAGGAGGTATTATGCAACGGTCACACGTACATCACACGTACATTTTCTCACAGGAATTACACCTTTTCCTCCCCAAATATGTCATTTTGGTCGACTCCCCCCCCCCCCCCCTTCCTCCCCATAACACAAACTAGGGGTCTCGAAATATGTTAAGGTGAAGTAAGATGTTTTGCTTCCTCCTTAACCGATGGCTGGATACACCACTTTAATAGTCACGTTAAAGCTATAGCTCTTTACAACAAAATACTTTCGTGTTCCCTCATCGCATCTTTACAGCGTCACTCACATCTATAATATTGATTTCTATTGTTGATGCTCAATATGGCTTGTTTTGGTTTGTTTATGGTAAGATGTCGGATTAATCCCATGCATCAACAAGACGATACTCTAACCATGCCGATATAAGATGATGTGAGCTACTGCAGGGGCGTCATGGCGAGGGGGGGGGGGGGGCGCTTCTCATTCTAAATTTGGAATCGATAATAATACGTATATTTCGAACTTTCAACTTCTATAAAGCAAAGGTGAATAACGAGGTCCTTATTTCACGCATTGTTATTTTGCTTGTTAAAAAATCTATCAGCAATCCGGTTCTAATGAACCATTTCACATCGTTCACCATTCCATTTCGTTCAATCAAATTCAGACTCCGTAAGTCATTATAATTTACTGTGCAGAACAACATTAAGTTGGGCCACAAGGAATAGCAAGGGTTTGTCAGAACGCATTGCGATATGCTTCGGAAATATAAAAATATTCCATATTTATCATGCTGGGATGTCAAGTTTTGATTTATCGTAACCAGGTTTCATGCTGTCGCCATGGAAACGGCCAGTCCCATGTTTATGATTGTCTGAACTTGCCAGGGAACGTTTGGAATCTATACCGCTGCTATGGACAGTCTTCTTCCTAATAAATTACAATGTGCGAAAGTCGTGAGAATTCATGGGGTAAACAAATTATAAAGAAAACAAGGAAAAGAAATAGAAAGGAGAGGAGTAATTTCCTGTACCGAGTAAATGGAAATGGACCTCGAAAGATATGTCACAGATATGACCAAATTGCCTCAATTTAATTGTGTATGACTGATGACAACTTCAAAAAAAGATCTCAAACTTTCACTGATCTGTTTCTCCCAAATTATTATTTGTCTGCTTTCATCAAAACCAACTAAATACCAGGGTGGACTTCCCATTGATTTAAAGGGACTTACACTTATTCTGGAATAATTAAGCAATGTTGTCAATAGCGACATGTATTTTGAAATCAACGGCACAATGTTTATCAGTCATGAAGAATTAAACAATTGTTAAAAACAAAGGTTTTAATGGTTATTGAAGGGAAAAAAAGTTGAAACTAGTTGGGATCGAGCAGGATGGTACTTGTTGAACGATCAGTTGTTCCTAAAACTCCTGCACAGATACTGTAATGTGCGATGCAAAATGATATATACAATTATTTTCAAGAGAATTCACTGAGAAACCATTCATTCAGGTACGAGGGAGGGGGGCATTATCTCCATGCGCGAGCACACAAGCATAAAGGAAATCCACCTGCAAAAGATTTGAAAGCTACATCCAAACAGGGAACCAAACAAGCGAAATCTACAAGGTTTGTTTGTTACCTTCTTGCCCGGCCTCCTTGTTGATAATATAGTCGTTTGTCATGGATTGAGTGAGCGCTATAAACCACACTTTTTAAATCACGCATAATCGAAAAATTGTTCAGTGAGTACTACGTACACAAAATATAAATTCTCAATTGGCAAAATTATAATTTGATTGACGCTCCTGTGGGACACAAAGTAGGTTTACAATTTGCCCTTCTTAAAATAATTTTCAGATGACAATTCTTTTATTGAAACAAAAATACATTGGCCTACTTACAAACTAACGCGTTGGTTTTAAAAGCATCAAACTGTAGCTGAGGGTATTCCTTATACTTCAAGAAGGATACGTTTGTATCGAGAAAAAAATCTATTTCCACAAGACTGAAGCAGGTTTGTGTAAAGAAATCATACATGGATCCCCCCCCCCCCGAAACCCCATCCCCAATCGAATGCCACCCCCATAAAAAGGAAAACAAAGAGATGTGAGAAAGAAGGAAACGTAAGAGAAGGAAAAGGAAACGGTAAATGCAACCCCTCCTTCATCCTTCCTGTGCCCCCAAAGCTACATTACATGTTTGAGGCTTGATTATTTATTCAAATATCACAAACTGAAATTTGGAAATATTAAGATGGAAACAATTTCAATAAATTTAAAAGCATCCAATTAAGAATGATAGCGTCATAAACCTGTTATATGTTTGGCCTAATTTGGGGTATAAGGGACAGAAAATAGAACTAGTGATTATTGTGCAAAACTCTCTACAACAACAACAAATACAAAAGCAAAATGAAGAGAATACTTTTTGAAATTGCCGATATGCTGCGGGTTAACAATGTACGTATCCATCAATTAGCTAGCAACTCTAAAGGGCCTACATTATTGACTTATTTTCATCTGTGTAATTTCGATCTTATTCAATCTCGAGAAAGGTAGCGCTATCTGTCTCCGCATAACAAAACTATACCTTGTTGTGTGCAATCATTATCCTACTAGCATTATTCGATTTTTAGAGTCTTTTATAAGATCTTGCTGACTCAATAGGTATACACTTTTTCCCCAATTGAGATAACCGTCAAAATAAACCCTCCACAGTGAAAGAAAAACTCCTTTTATTCAAAGTTACTCTAGCATCACATGCAAAGATGAACAATAGCTCGACTCTTGTATTCAAAAGTGGACCTTTTGTTGTTAAGTGAGGCCACAGCCCTGGGTTTCAATGGTGACTTTTCTCTCAGATTGCAATGGGACTTTGTATACCACCAGGGACAAATATGGGAAAACAGGGAAATACAACTTCTGCCTTTCTAGTGTGTCCTGTTCCTCTCTGTGTCAAACAATTGATTTTTCTCTCGTAAGCGTCGCTTTTTAAAGTCAATCGAATCGGGAAACAGTGATAGAAGTTGTTTTATCGACAGAGAACTTCGCACTTGTTTAGGCATTGCAAGGAGAGAAAAGGGTGGTAGGAGAAAAGGAGAGAGAGAGAGAGAGAGAGATAGAGAGAGAGTGAGGGGGGGGGGGGGGGGAGGGAGAGAGGGAGGGGAGTTTGGGAAAATACGTGAAAATCTTATACGAAATATAAAATAGGCTCGTAATGGTTTGATAAAAAGCGAAAATTATCTGCGATCCCATCGGCCCCCCTCCCCGAAAAAACATACAAAGCTATGTCAGAATGTAGACGATGGGATGATAGAGGAGAAGAAGAATATCTAGAGGCAGAAGAGTGAGAGAAGGAATAAAGGATACATGTAGCCCGGCATGTAGCTCATTATTGAGCCGTGGTCATTAATTTATAGATTGACCATGATGACTCAGTCAAAGTCAACCTTGTTCGTTGTATCATGAACTGAATTATGAAACAAGGTCATTCCATCTTCTTAGAACCTCTGATCATCTCAGAACGTCAATCTCAAATGCTTTGGACTTGGTGGGATGGGCTTAGGTCTACTAGGAAACTAGAATATAATGTACAGGGGTGAAAATCTTTTTTTTTTTTTAATCATATGCCCCTATATTAAGGATTATTTCATTTGGAAATACTCTAAAATAAAGTAATCTAGTCAGGAATCTGTACCAGAAAGAGCATTGAAACTGTCATTTCGGAGAGGATTTCAGCATGATTTGGAGTGGCTTTAACTGCGAATCGGTCCAAAATGTGACTCCTAAAAAAGAGTGGATTTCCATTTCCTCTGAAATGGAACAGAGGGGTGACAGTGCCTGTAAATCATGACTGTGATCAGTATAAAAATGAAAACTGGCATCCTTATAGAGTTTAGGCCTATATTGGGAATAGACCGAACATTGAGAGCGAAGATTTGATTTACGTTCGATATGTTAGGGTGAGTGAGAGACAGCGAAATACCATGGGTGAAGCATGTACTATGTAGGTCCACGGATGAAGGTAGAGAAAGATTAGTGTATATTCACCCCTTCTAGCCCCCCCCCCCCCCCCCCCCCCTCCATTCACCCTCACAATCCCTCGATATAGATTAGCAGGCCTCATTGTGGGCGCGACATGAGATCTGGGCCCTGAAGCTAGCCAGCAGGTTTCCAATTATATGGGACTACATACCCATATTATTGTGGTCTTATTACAGGCAAACCAGGAGGGCAGAGAATTTCGCCGTGAGATAATGTTCATAGAAAATAATATATGACGCTTGTTTGGTGCACACAAACACTGTGTATTGAGCGATGAAGTGTACAAAGACTGTAGACACATATGGTGTCAATAGTGCTATTTGTGTCGTGGAACGGTCGCCTTTTCAATCCCTGAAAAAAAAATTATAAAAGGAGTTTTTGTTCTTCTTATCATCGCCATCTGTATGATTGTGAGATGTGAATATGAGAGTTGAACTGACTGAAAAGAAAAGGCATCGTGTAGGTATATCATGACAGAGACACCCCTCCCCCTCCAAAGAAGTAGGCAGATGCAAGGGCATTCAAATGTCTCAATCTCTTCTTATTTTGGCGTAATAAAATCATATATATGTTGTTTCATTGGACACATACTCTTATCAAAAGCATACACAATAATACTCATTTTCTACCTTCAGCTTCACCAAGGCTATAAAACCTTTTGGAAGGCATCTACTCACTTATTGAAATTGGGATAATATCACTCGGAAAAAAAAGAAAAAAAAAGGAAGATCCACAACATAATCGTGTTTTTTGTAGGCTTACCACCAAAAGTGATTAGTTTATTTACAATCATGAATCAAGATGCAACACTAACAGTCGTTCTGACATTAACTTCTCATTTACAAATCACATGTATCATATTTTCACAATATTACCAGAATTGCAACCTGAATCAAACTGGAAATGCACAATTTTTGGTCAACAAATAGAAAAAAAGATGGTGGATGCTCACTTACAATGATCTAAATTATTAAGCTTGAAGTAAAAATGACTTGAACTGCAATATCAATTACCGGTACAGACAAACCTGTCTTAGTGGCCACCTCTATATAATTTTTTTTAAAGGCCACCTGTCTGGAGTGGTCACTTTCTGTGTTTCCCGTGGGTGGCTTCAATAGACAGGTTTGGCTGTTTCTTTTATATCAAATATTATATCAATTATTCATTACATCTAATAACAACAGTTTCTGAGTACTTTAGATTGCGAAACCGATCCACATGTACAATGTAGATTCATGTCTTAAAACCAGGACATGATGATGATTGTGCTTAACATACAGTACATGTACAGAACCGGTAAGTAAAACAGTCAAACACTGATCAAATTTATAAAAAAAACACTATTTACATAAGTATTCACATATCATACATTCATCATCAATAAATCAATGGATCAACAAGTCTTTAATTTATCCTCTAAAGACCCCTATGATACAGTACAGTGATGTCAAGTAATTCAAATTGTTATGTTTTTACCACATATTAAAATATCCTTCTCAATAAAAATATGATAGGTACTTTTTAACAGGAGCAAGACTACATGTATGTTGGAAAACTAAAATCATAGTAGTACTTCAATGTAACTGTAAGAAAAGAAAAAAAATCAATTTCCTGCACATTTTCAAATCATACACATTTCGACATGGAAACCAATCCATTATAACTTGCTACCTTCAAATGTTACCTGAGCAACCTCAAAACGATAACGAAATCAGGTCACATAATTTATGAGGGAAAAAAAAGTCTCTAATTTACATTATAAAATGTACAAGTCAGAACAACGTATAGAGATGGTGTAACATATTCAATATTGCAAATTTTGCTGAATACAACTTGCTTGATTACACATTCTATAAAAAGTACAAGGCATTAGTTACATACTATGGAATATTTCTGCTTTTAGTTTGGTTTAGAATACTTAACTACTGGACAGAGAGGAAACAGCAATACAAGAATTTACAAACAATCTTAGAAAAGTCTATCAACTACAATCCAGTCTGTATAATCATAAATGGGAAAAGAAAAAAATACATGCAATTTGTGAGCGTTTTCATTCTTTATTATGTTAATATGGAACAGTATCATAAACGTGTCCCCTGTAAAGGAATGCCTTCATATTGAAAATATGACAAGCAATGGTTGTGGACCAAACTTTTATGCCACATGTTTGTGTACCGGTAGTCCCACATACACATTTCTGGGTACGATGCATGTGAATTTTTTAGCAAGAATGGGTCAATTTCTAATTATTGTGAAGATTAAAAATTCCTGACAGTATAGACCAATACTCATCTGCTAGACTGCTACATGATCAACCTTTTCCAAAGTTTTTCTTTCACAACACGTTTGCATGACTAGAAATCAACTCTAGCTTTAAAAAGTACCGGTAACCCCAAATATCTAAAACAAGAAACTTTGCTTCCTTTGTGGTTGTTATAATCAGTGATAGTTTAGATGAATGTACATGACATGTTATGAGAGCACCCAGAAGTGTGATCACCAAGGAGTAGATAAACTCATCAATCAAACAGAAAATGGAATGCTTTTTACACTTTGGTTCTTTGAATAGAGGCATGAGTCACCAAACAGCAGATGGAGGGAGAGTTTAAAGAGTCAGTCTGCTCAAAAAAACTTGCAGGCCATTTGTTCTTTTATTGATGTATATTATACACCATTGATAGCGACAATGCCCGATAAATGATAAACAACCAGCTGAGCCCAGCTCAAACTGAAATATGGCTTCTGGAATTTAGGCTTGCATTCTCTAACCCACTCCTATCCCCTTCTACTTTTCCAGGGTGCATGGTATGAGTCAACAACTCAACACCCATCTTAATATATTTATGCCAATATCTTAATGGTTTACTGGAAGATTTTAATCATTAACATCCAAAAAAAAAAATCTTTTTCAATTATTCACAAATTGTGGGGTGTATGGTACATTATTTAAAACTTCATGTACACTAAAAAATAAAAATTGTATACAATGTACATTAAAATAATGGCCTATACATTTGAATACACACTCTGTTTTCATCACATTCCCGTTAACTTAGTATTCACATTTAATAAAATGCAGATTCTTCCTTATAAAATCAATTCACCTTCTGAAAACATGAATACACTGTACATCTTCCATAGACATTGTTAAAAACCACTAAATTCAATAAAGTACATACATTGTATTTACATACAGTCATACAGGACGTCGCCATCCAACATTTGTCTGTCATATTAATTCCTCTCTCTTTCTTTCTGGGCATACTACAGTACTACACATGTATACAAACAGTGCAAGTTTCAAAATTAAAATTCAACATTTAACTTTAAAAGGTACAGCCATGTTGCCAATGTACATGGAATGAATGTTCAGTGCTTTTGGTTATTGTGGCATATTGTACATGTACATGTACAGGTACTGTATGTACATGTACATGTATGTAGCATGCTTTAGGAAGACTGTTTCAGAGAATTTGTGTTAGATCATTCCAATAAAATAGTTTTGGATAGAATGGTACATGCTTTCTAAGCAGAGAACTTATAGTAGAACTATGTCATACCATACATGTTCATGACATTAGGTGTACATTTTCAGTAAAATAGTTGTACCGGTACATGTAGGTTTTTATTTCATTCTGAAATACATTTCAAAGAATCGGTTGGAGATTTGGATTAAATCTTTTAAAATCAGTCCATGAATTATACCTTTAAAAAGAGAGCATTTTCTAGACATAGCACCACAGAGTTACCCAAGAACCTTTTACGTTCACATTTTTTATGAATATGCTTTTCAGAAAATAAATCGTGACACACGTTTGTAATGAATAGGTCTCATTTGGTCCAATGATTAATTCAATTCCTAGAAACAGTGTGGTTGCAATTTACTAACAATTCTTTATCTCCCTACTTGTTGTGCATGTTTTTGATAGCAGGGTGCAAAGTACAACTGCACTTATCATTTATGCAAATAACAAGAACACAAACAGGGACTCGGCTTGAGTTTTACCTACTTCACCAGTCGTGAATCAACACTATAAAGTCTCCATGATACAAAGAGGTAATAAAGGAATTCAAATAAAAGATTCTATGTACACTGCTTGGGGATGAAAGGCCCAACCTAGAGGGTGATTTGGCATTTAAAAATATCTCTTAGGTTTGTTCCTGGTTGGAACCTACTCTTTTCCATGCAAAATATGTCTACCTTCATTGTGAATTTTACAAATAGAGATATAGTAATTTGCTTACTTACTATGATAAATTTCTTACTAGTTGAAATAGACAACATACTTTTGGAAACAGGCTTGTTGGTTTTTGTTTCCTTTCCATTACTATTACACAATGTTTTGTTCTGTCTAGTTGGACTTAATCTTAAGTCATGAAAATAATAACATAAGTTGAACAAGAATGTGATCATAAAATGTGTTCTGGCAAAGGATTAGCCAATAGCCATAAGTCCACTGACTACCATATTTTCCCTGTGAATTACAAGAGTTCCCAAAAGGCATGGCTTACAGTATGCAGGCCTATGCTAACTTTAATAATGTATCATTCCTATTTATTATCCTTCTCAATACCTGAAACACTATCACAATAATTCCATGACCTTAGAATGAACTGTCAAAGAGTTCAAACTCGTTTCTTCACACTTGCATACACCCATTACTTGAAAAACCATGGGGCGTAGAGAGTTAAAAAGTTCATATACCGGTAAGTGATTTTTGAAGCAGTTGAATGCATGTCCCAATCTTGAGGTTAAAATGAATAACAGACTGATGAATGGCATGTCACAAACAAATCTTTTTTCTCTGATTGAAAATAAACACAATAGAATTCCAGTGATCCATGAACTATCTTGACAAATCAAAACAAAATTGTCCTCAACAGTTAGAAAGGAATGGATCAATGAACCTAATCAATTCGTCGCTGTTTTCACGAAGTGACGGTAGTGAAAAAAAATTGCATTCACTTTGCGTTACGATTTTCCTCACTACCGTCACTTCGTGAAAACAAGGACGAATTGAGAACATTCATATTGGGGTGCACTGTGTGTGCCCTCTGCTCCAGTTTGAATGACACTTACATGTAATATGCAAAGACTATCTGAGAAATAGTTTGGGGCCTGATTACAAAATTAAATCACAATAAGAAAATCAAAAATTCGAAACTGTTACTCTTTGAATTGGTGACTATTGGTCCCAGTTAGGGAAGGTGTAGATAAACTAATTATGACTAGCCCAACACTCTGAACAGGATGAATACATTTACATGTACATGTATAAATTGAGAATGGAACTGGTTTTAAGTATGACTACACCACCAATATCTGTCTTAACAAAGCGTACCAGTCAATTTTATGTGTATTATAATTTCACAGTCAATTAAACCTTGAGAACAAACCAATCAGGAGAATAATATAATTAACATGTAAATGTAGATCAAATATAAAGACCAACTTCCTGTCCTCCAGTATCATGGATATGCTTACTTGTACATGAGCAGAAGCCTTGCTCCACATCATCTGGGTTTGTGGAACCTTGGTAAAAAGTTGGCAAATGAAGGACAGTAACTCATTGGAATGATTATCATTTCCCAGATAGGTACTGTATGCTAATTCAGCTAAATGATCAAAGTTAAACATAGAAATGAAAATTTTGGTCTGTATTTTGGGGCCAGTGAAGGAGATTTTCTATTATTTGGCATGTAACAATCAGTTACTGAATGGCCATACTAAAACTTCTGGTAAAAGTATACCCTGCATTACGAGACAAGGATGTTAAAACATTTTAGAGTTAGCTAAAGAGGGCAAAAACAGATGTTAAATTGCTTCTACCCAGGGGAGTTATTGGAAAGCGTTTTTCACCACCTCTTTGAATTGGAAATGTCAGCTTTGAGTTATCAGATTGTGGTGTTACCACTCAGACAACATGTACAAATCTATCTTTTCATCACTTCTTTCTTGACACCCAATTGAACCTTTTCATGAACAAGAGAGGGATATTGGATGTTTAAAAGAGATTTGAATTTGGCCAAAGTAATTCTGTTACAGATAGGTACATTACTACATTATAATCCATAGAAGTGATGGAATCTCAAAATGCTTACATTTGGCCCTACATGTATACATGTCAACAGCATGTATTGAACAAAAACACCAAATGGTAACAAAATATAGTACATGTACATGCATATACCTAGCATGTTTTCAAATCTATAATTGTGTCCAACAACTACACTATATACATGTATGCACAAACTCATCAATTGAGGACTTGAGGTATAACAAAAAAAGATAATCAATTTCTCTCTTTAAATGAGTTGATTGCAAACAAATTCGATTGTTAAGCCCAAAGCATCAATCTGTACACAATAACTTGAATAGTACTACATGAATCCAATTTAAAGTTCTCTCAAATTTACCAAGCAATTTCAATCTAAAGTTTTTTTTAAATGCTGTAAAGGAAACAGTTACTTTTGAACTTAGTATGGAGGCAAGCTACATGTATACTACTATTTTCAATTACCGAATCATAACACCTTTAAACCACAGACTCTAGATTCTAATTATCACAAAAACCTCCATCATTTATACATAACTTGGATTTGATGTTGCTGACACTTCATCTTCAAGTTCAAGGTAAGGTTCACTGTGATGAGATTGTCCTGGTGAATGGTATGGTTCCTGATAGGATGGAGCGTAAGAATCATGTTCAGCAGGATGGCTCGAGTAGTTAGCCCCATCATCATGAGACCCGTAGTCAGCATATCCACCATCATTGTATGGTTCATTCTCTGGCTGGTAGCTGTAGTCATAGCCATCATTCTCGGGTGCGCCACCGTCGGGAACACGATCTGGATATTGCGAGTCGTAGCCAGGCTGGTTGTACTGGTCATCATATGGAGCAGCATGGTAGGACTGCTGGTCATAGTCATCGGCTGGAGGGATATCTGAATTGGAAGGCTGGTAGTCATATTCTGATGGCTTGTTACTGTGCGCATCTGGTTGGCCGTCATATCCATAATCATTCACTGGATTGCTGCTGTATTCTGATGGCACACCATAATCAGAGACATGCCCATAATCCCTAGGGTCGGTATATCCATCAGCGGGTGGAGCATTATACTCTTCAGGGGCGGGATCATACCCTTCGGAACCATCAGGCATGCGATCCGGATAAGCGTCGTATCCAGTATCATAATGAGCTGGCTGTGACTGGTAGTCATTATCATAAACTCTTCCATAATCACCACGGTCACCACCGTAAGAATCACCATAATCCTGCACATATCCTGATGGATCCTGGTGTCCGTCCCCAAACTGGCGATCTCCGTATCCTTTACCATATTTCTCATCAGGGTACAAGTTATCACCATCACGGTAACCTGAATCACTGTAGTCGCGATCATCCAGAGGTGGTTTGAAATCAAGGTCAGCCGGATCCACTTTATCATCATAAGTTGGGTTGTAGTTATAGGACTCCTGATCAAGAGCAGTCCTACTTCCTTGAGACTGGAACGGCATGTTCACACTCTTTATGGTTGGACTGTACTCTTCAGCTGGTCCCGAATCCCGCCATTGCCCCTTAACATCCACTGGTCGCTCATTCATCCCCTTTGGAATAACATCAGGGTCTGGGTTTCTTGGATCATCATTTGGATAAGTGAAGGCCTTCTCTGAATGGAAAGGCGATGCTGAAGTTGGACTCAGGTTGTTTTTCACAACGGTTGGAGGGATGTGCTTCTGCTGCTTCTGCTTTTTCTTATTCTTGCAAAAGAACCAAACACCTCCTACTAGGAA
Organism: Strongylocentrotus droebachiensis; assembly: GCA_035222895.1. Classification (NCBI taxonomy): domain Eukaryota; kingdom Metazoa; phylum Echinodermata; class Echinoidea; order Camarodonta; family Strongylocentrotidae; genus Strongylocentrotus; species Strongylocentrotus droebachiensis. Next base: position 12,110 of record JAVYIG010011103.1, read on the forward strand.
GATGCAGAGAAGTATTACAGCAACTACACTTATGACAATAATTACTGTCGGAGAGATGCCTGCCGGAGCTTCAGTGGTCATACTAGAAGTACCTGGAATGTCTGTGATGACAGGTCGCGTTGGTACTGTAGGGAGATTGGATGGAACCACTTCTCCAGCAACAAGGATTACACGCTCTCCCATTCCTTTCATATTCTCTTCATCAGTTGCCTCACACTGAATAGTCTTTCCATGATCACCAACAGTGACCGATGCGATGGTTAGCGTATTATCACTCGCTGTATACCTTGAAGCTGGTATATCTCCAACTAGCCATCCATACGTTACAATGGGTGTATTGGTCTCACTCGTAGCCTGGCATGTGTAAACTGCTTCCGATCCTTCGGGGACTTGGTTTGGATCCGGTGGAAAAACTACAACATTTGGTGTCGAAACTATATTGAAAGTTGGTGATTGGCAGTTAAGAGAGTTAGATGCACTCTGCATCCGGCATGTTAGCTGTGCACCTATATCAGAGACATCTGGTGTGTAACTGAAGTTGTTGTACAAAATCCCATTCATCACCACTGGTACGGGCTGACCGGATATCACGGCCGAGTTGCGCAGCCACTCCAACTCCACCACTGGAAGACCAGGTTCAGAAGCACAAGACAACATCACAGCCTCTCCCAAAACAACTCTCGTCGTGCTAGATGTCGGAAGACATGTTGGCGTTTCAGTAGGCTCATATTCCACCTGCACTTGTGAAACATCAGATTCTATGAGTACAGTTCCACATCCATCATTACCATCATTCGTACAGAGTTGACATCTGTAATTACCTGCCACAACTGGAGTAACAGAGAAGAAGACCAGGCCATATACAGTCCCAGACAACGATGGCTGCAACTGAGTAATTGCTTCACTTCCTAAAACTGAAGTAATAGCTTCACTGATCTTGTCATTTCCATTTGAAATCCTGACATCATTAACAACCCATCCAATGACATCATCTGCATTTTGAGTGGTATAAGCGCATTCTAAATCTGTCAGACTATTATCACCAGGTTTGAGTCCAATAAAACTTTGTGGTTGTTCTGTAAAAGTCTGAGCACTGGTGTACAGAATAAGGTCACACATCATGATCACAGAAGTACTGAGGAACACGACTAATTTCTTGTCCAATGCCATGTTGATCGTGTTCATTGACACTAGGACTGCAGTAAAAATTAAAACAGCTTACCACTGTCAGTCAAGACTTGACAGACTTAGCATGACGAGCTCGCACACATTTTCTAGTTTTTACGACCAATCACAATGTCTGATCTCGCTCGATGTATTGTAATATCAGGAAAAAATACTCCGCAATTGGCACAAAATGAGAAATGCAAAAGTAGGATCCGAAACTAAAGGTTCAGCGGCCAAATCTCGATCTCCTTCCTGATCCCATTCGGTTTTTTCACGAAAATGATAGTACGCATGCGATCGTACAGTTCCCTATCCCTGTACTGTAGCTGGCTGCGCTTGGCGTCAAATGATACAGCCACAAGATTGGTCTACTGCCTGCGTGGGTTCAATACAGGGGGGTGGTTACGGCGATCCGGCGACGTTTAAATGTCTCTCGTATGCAAATTTGAATAAACAATGTATTCCATTCAGTTGTTCCGCTGATGCGATCAGTGCATTGCAGTACCATCTAGGCGACAAGTACGAGTGACGAGAGAGGTCGTGCTTGTAAAAACATTATGGACAAAATTGACTTGTTGCATTCACTGCATGTACCAGGAAGAACAAAATATATAAATAATCAAGAAAATTGTGCTAGATTTCTCGAGAATACATGATGAATCTTTGGTGATTCTCCGGATTCTGCCCAAAGTAGAAAAGAAAGCCTGAAAAGAGGATACAAATTAACGCATTGTTAGGGTAAGGTTTTAGGGTTCAGATTAGGTTTAGGGTATAGACTAATAGGGTTAGGGTTGGGGTTAGGATTAATTATAGGCTTTTTCTACTTTGGGCAGAATCTGGAGAATATACCATCGAATCTTTTTGTTTGTTTATAGAAAGAAGAAAAAAAAAGAAAATTAAGAGAGATTATCACGAGTACATTACAAAACATGGTTAAAGTTATATTTTCATCGAAATCAGGCCTCGTCAAGTGCCATGTACACACCTACATGCATATCCGAGGTTTTTATTTTTTGTGAGCGAGCGATCAGCAAGCGAGCCGCCAAAATGACATCTTAATGTATTACAAATTATATAATCAACAAATAAGTTATAGAATATAAATGTTGTATGCGGGCACCCAGCCGCCAAATAAACATGAATAAGAGGATTTTCGGGCATCTCGTTTCCCAGAATTATCCAGTTTCTAACCCCCTGTCCACACACAACATTTTCCGTGACTATAATCATGATTAGCTTTAGAATAATAATGAAATGTGTTATGAGATAAATGTCCAGTGTTTGATGAAAATGAAAAGGTTAGAATAGGCTGCGTAAATATTCCGGCAACGCCAATGACGTGACAAAAACACCAGACAAAATTGTATTCCATTTTTACTCCAATTTTATTATAAATAACAAACAAATGAATAGCTCTGAATCTTGACGGCACTATGTCAGACAGTAATAAAAAGAATCGAGTTACATGAATGAAATGGCAGAGGTGCGTAACATGCCAAGTGTGAGCATGCAGAGCGAATAGTGTAACAAGTTAGATTGAAATATAATAATAAAATTGCTTACGTGTCACGTGACTAGCAATGAAGTAAAAGTTAAAACAGAGTTCAAAGTCCAAAACTAAAGTCCAAAGTCTGTAAATCGGATGTCGCGAAATATCGTGCGCGGGAAGGTGCGGCGATCGCGACAGAAGTCGAAGACTAGGAGGACGAGTGATCAGGACGTGAAGAAATAATCGAAGAGCGAAAAGATGAACGAGAAACCAGAAGGGAGATCACGAGGAATGATGACATCTCGGAGACTTGCGACGCTCCGTTGAAGTCGGGGCTGAAGAGCCGAACGGAGGTAAAGTTCGAAGACAGCGATGAAGAAATCAGGAATCAAGTCGACCAGCTGCGGTGAGTCGGGCAGGCTGGGAGAAGATGAATAACGAAAAGTTCATGAAGTTGAAAACGTAACCAACGACCAGCTGCGGTGAGTCGGGCAGGCCGGGTGAAGATAACAAACTCATGATGACATAAATCCAGGATGAGGTCACTGACCAGGAAGTCATTCATCTGGTGAACGACTCACTTGGTGTTTGTCTCGAAAAGCATGACATTGAGAGAAGTCATCGCCTGAGAGTCCTGCCGAAACATCCAGGAAAGCCCAATTCACCTGCGCCAATTATTGTCAAATTCCAATCATACAGGAAGAGAAGTGAAGTTCTGGCCAGCAGACGTAAGCTTGCCGGCACACGAAAGTCGATTCAAGAGGACTTAACTAAAGAAAACGCGAGGCTGCTGAAGGCGACCCGGGACAGTAAAGGGATCAAGGCTGCGTGGACCAGGGATGGGCGAGTTATTGCCCTTGTCCCTGCCACAAACGGCAAAGAAATAAAAAGGATGATCAACTCTCTCGAAGACTTGAACAATTAACAGTGAACTTACTAGAAACTACATTGTCTTGCCATGGTCAGATAACCATGTCTGGTTTTAAGTGTGCTATTTATGTACAGTTTGTACTTCGTTGACATGCTTTGTTTTTTGTATCTTGTATCTTATATACTTTATGTTTTTTTCACTATGCTTGATGTTACAATTTTCCTTGTTTTTCATTGCCCTTCTTTTCATTCCCCATTTCTGAGTCTATCCCAGTTTCCTTTTCCCGTTTCCCCTTTTCTCAGTACCCTACATGAACTGCTGAATATGAGTTTATTTCACCTTATGCAGTTTTTTTTTGGTCACATTTTCTCCTTTCTTGCATGTGTGTCTGTATTGCCTGCCACCTACTATACAATACTCTCATGTAATGTCGCACATTCAGTATCAATATGGCTCAAATGGATGATGAAATTTGTAGATTTTATGAAGACAATATGAGCAATTTATGTGACGGTTATGATATCCCTAATGTTAATTGTAATTATCATACAGAAGATCAATTTTTTGAAACGGCATCTAAATATAATCATGCGAACAGTGGCTTAACTCTTCTTCATATAAATATGCGTAGTGTTTGTAAGAATTTTGACAAAATGTTAAGATTCATTGATAATATCAATCTAGGACGTGTAATACTTGGTGTCACTGAGACATGGTTTACGAGTGAAGCCGATAGGAGCCTTTTTTCTATTTCTGGTTTTAATCTTGTGAACAACAATAGACAAAGTAGACGTGGAGGAGGTGTTGCTTTGTATATTCCTTCCCAATTAGAATACCAGATACATCACGATCTTGATATAATGTCAGATCATATAGAAACTATCTTTGTTGAGATTGATAACCCTGGTCAAAAGAATCATTTTATAGGAGTTGTATATAGGCCCCCAAATGGTAACTTTAATGATTTTGTAAATGAAATTCAGTCAATTTTAGACAATCCACTTTTAGTTGGAAAGTCACTCTATCTTATGGGAGACTTTAATTTGAATTTATTACTTTGTAATAACGATAATCGAATTGATGTTTTTCTAAACATGTTAATGTCTTTCTCATTATTGCCCCTAATCACTAAGCCAACAAGAATAACAGAAGTTTCCAGTACTTTAATTGACAATATTTTTTGTAATGTACAACCATATCCACCCTCTGGAATTATAGTATCTGACATGTCTGATCATTTTCCTGTATACTGTATGTTGTCTTCGGTGAAATTGAATTGTGAGTCTAGAGGCCGCACGTCTGTCCGTAAAGGAACTCCTGAAAATATTGCCAAATTGAGAGAGGCATTAATTGCAACTGATTGGAATGATGTTCTTTCAGACCAAAATGTTGAAAGTGCTTTTGATAATTTCTTTAATAAATTCATGTTGTTGTATGGTGAGTATGTTCCTCTGGTTGAATATAAAAAGAAGAATTATAATAAAGTTCCTCGTATGCCATGGATAACTAAATCAATATTAAGGTCAATTACTAAGAAAAATAAGTTGTATTATCAATATAAAAGGAGAAGCTCTGATTTTTTGTGGAGAAAGTATTCTAATTATAGAAATACTCTTACTTCTGTATTGCGTGTTGCTAAGAAAAAATATTACTCTGCTCAATTTCAAATGACATTTAATAATATTAAGAATACATGGAAAGTAATTAGAAGTTTTTTTAAGCCATCAGTAAAAACTACAAATATCAAATGTATAAATGTGAATGGTTGTTCCGTAGAAGATAGACAAATTATTGTGGACAATTTTAATGATTATTTTTGTAATGTCGGGCTGAAACTTCAGGACTCTATTCCTAGATGTCAGAAAAGTTTTATTGAGTTTATGCAAGAACCCAATATAGATAGCCTATTTTTAATGCCTACAAATGAAATAGAATTGTTTAAACTTGTGAGTTCGCTTAAAAGTAATAAGAGTCCTGGCTTTGATGGCATAAAAAATGAACTAATTAAGGATATTATACATGGAATTGTGATACCACTTGTTCATATTTATAATTTGTCTTTCTTATCTGGTATTGTACCAGGACAAATGAAAATTGCTAAGGTAGTGCCAATATTTAAAAAGGGTGATCCTCAAACATTAAGTAATTATAGACCCATTTCATTATTGACATCCTTTTCAAAGCTTTTAGAAAAACTTATATATGATAGAACAGTGATATTTTTAAAAAAGACTGAAATATTTTCAAAATTCCAATTTGGCTTTCGTGAAAAGCACACCACTATACATGCAATTTTACACTTTGTTGATAAAATTGCTCAAGCACTAGATGATCACCTTCATACAATTGGTATATTTTTGGATTTCTCTAAGGCGTTTGATACGGTTGATCATGAAATTTTAATAAGTAAATTGTCATATTATGGAGTGAGGGGCATCGCTCTTAGCTGGTTCAGGAGCTATTTAACAGGCAGAAAACAATATGTATCATTAAATGGAACTGACTCAAGTCATCAAACTATATCTTGTGGGGTCCCTCAGGGGTCCCTTCTTGGCCCCCTTCTTTTTATATTATATATTAATGATTTTTATCTTTCATCTGATGTACTATCTTTCATATTTTTTGCAGATGATTCAAGTGTATTTTTTTCTCATAAAAACCCTGAAGTTTTATTAGATACAGTTAATATTGAATTAAAAAAAGTTATTTTGTGGATTCATGCAAATAAGTTGTCCTTGAATCTTCAAAAGACAAACTATATGTTTTTTAGTAACTCCCTAAAGGATGTACCTGGAAATGTATTTTTTGATGATGTTAATGTTGTGAGAGTAACTTCCACCAAGTTTCTTGGGCTACATATTGATGAGAAGCTGTCTTGGGCATCTCATTGTACTAATATTTGTAAAGTCGTGTCTAGAAATACTGGTGTAATTTATAAATTAAGTTCTTTTGTCCCACAAGAAATTTTGCTTATTTTGTATTCTACTTTAATTTTGCCTTATCTCAATTATGGAGTGCTGGCATGGGGGAAGTCATTGAAAACACAATTAGATAAGATTTGTGTTGCCCAAAAGAGGGTGGTTAGAGTTGTTTTTAATGCGAGCTATCGTGCTCATACTAATGTTTTGTTCTACAGTAATAAGCTATTGAAGGTTGAAGACATTTACTTTATACAGTTAGGTGCAATTATGTATGGTTTTGAAAATGGTACTCTCCCAAATGTGTTAATACAAATATTTCGAAAGAACAATCAAATTCATAGCTATAATACAAGGCAGGCAACTGCACTTCATATTCCACGTGTAAGAACTGCTTTTGCTCTGAAGACGCTGGCTTGTACTGGTCCCAAGTTTTGGAACTCACTCCCTATCAATGTAACTAGATCTGTCAGTGTCTTTGGTTTTAAACGCAAATTGAAATTACATTTATTGAGTAACTATGTCGACAATTAACGTAAAAATTATATCACCAGAAATGATATTAGGAAATAATTTATCAATTGTTATTGATAACGTGCATTATCTTTTTGTTTTTGTTATGTTTGATTATTCAATATAAATGTCAGCATTTCACATTCTCTCACCCCCCCCCCCTCCTCTCTTCTATTTTTTTTTCTTTTTCTTTACACCTAATACCATTTTCCCCTATATACATATAACTTTCTTCTTTCTCTGTTTTTTTTTTTCTTTTCTTTTTTTTCTCTGTTTTGTTGTTTTTCTCGTTCCAGTTCGCTTTTTTCCTCTTGATCCCTTTGTATATATTTTCATCCTCTCCTTTTCACATTTCAAGCTATCCCTTTTGTAAATATTTCCCCCATATTTAATCATGTGTAGTTTTTGATAACTTTGAAACATTTTTAAAAGTGAAACATTAATGGATTATGTTATATGGGGACCTTGCTCTTACAAGCCCAGCTTTTCTAAGGTCTCCACTTTCTTTCATTTGGATTATATATCGACTTAAAATTGCACTTAAATTGTTTTTTCTTATGCTGTTTTTTGTTCTATTATTATATGTAAAAATGTTGTGGAAGAAAGAAATAAAATGAACCTTGAACCTTGAACCTTGAATCAGTCGACCAGCTGCGGTGAGTCGGGCAGGCTGGGAGAAGTTGAATAACGAAAAGTTCATGACAGCAACAAGATCAAATTCGTATGATCGTGGCAGTGAATCGCCGAACAGATGATCGAGAATGAATAAAAGTCAAAAGTCAGGCAGCAACATGATCGTGCTGGATATAGATGCGGACTCGACCGTAGGTAGATGAAACGGGAGTAGACCTAGGTGTTGACTCGACCAAGATGAAGGCGGGAGTGAAGCTTGAAAGGAAAAACGACGCGCAAAGCTGAGAATTCGGCGGAGCGCTGAACCAATAAGAAAGCGAGGTTGGCGAAGCGGAGGTGAGGACCAATCAGCGCGAGGATTGAGAAAGTCCTAGAAGACGCTCGAAGAACAAAATTAATGGCAAATTCGAGAAAAATGTGTTTGTTTACAATAACAAATGAGACATTGTGAGACAATACAAGCAAAATGAGAGTTACAAATACATTCATAATAAAGTACAATCAGAACAGCAAATCATTATCAAAAGTACGAATGTTAACAGACAAAAGCAATTATCTAGCAAAGAATTCAAATTAGGAATTTTGGAAAACACAATTAAGTTATGCACGAATGATACGAGAGCTAACAAATACAGTAGCGCAAAAGTAGGGCGCTACATAGCTATACCGTTTCGCGATAGTGATACCGTTTCGCGATAGTTTTACGACCAAAATTGTAGGTGTGGACGCTCACTAACGATACGTCGTATAACGAAACGAAACGCAGGTTTGGGCATCGTTTCGAACTGAAACTCAATAAAGAATCACGCCTAATCACGGAAATGTTGTGTGTGGACAGGGGGACCCCCTGGGGGAGTGTAACTAGTGTAACTAACTGGGCGGGGCTTAACGTGACCTCGAGCGAAATGAGACCAGGGGGGTGTTTCACAAAGATCCTAAGTTGAACTTATCTCTAAGTTGGACTTAAAAGTTATGGAAAGCCATTAGCATCTTTGAAAATATTTTGTAAAAGTTATTTTAGAAGGCTATGAATGTTGATTCAAATCATTCATACTTTCTATTATCAAGGAGATTTCATGTTCTTGATGTGGAATTTATGAAAAGTCTAAAATACTTCAATTTTTGCTTTTGGAAATATTTTATTTTAAGGCTCCAAAGGCTGTCCATAACTTTTAAGTCCAACTTAGAGTTAAGTTCTACTTAGGATCTTTGTGAAACACCCCCCAGACCTCTTATCACTATCGCGAAACTCTATAAAGAATCACGGAAAATGTTGTGTGTGGACAGGGGGCATTTTATACGATGATTCTTTAGTGACGACGTTTCTTGTGTGTGGACATCCTGGAATTTATACGATGATTCTTTATACGACGTATCGTTATAGAGTTTCGCGATAAATTGTTTTGTGTGTGGACACGCTGATTGTGACGCGAGCGAGAAAAGCAAACAAGCGGTAAAAAGGTTTTTTCTTAATTCAAAGATACGAAATATATTTTGGCATCTCGCTGTCAACTAGACTGACATTTGGAATATGGAGCTATTTAGGCTCTTCACTGCCTGTGAAATCATCCTGTTTCTATCAATAATGCAAGCGAGCGATCCAGCGAGGAAGAAATAAACTTTTTATCTTTAAAATACTATATGCTATGCTATTTCCTCAGCTGAAAAATACTGCCTACCTATTAGCTACTTTAGCAGTTTATAGTCACATTTTTGGAGTAGCAGCGATTGCGACGTGCTCCAAAAATATCTCTCGCGGCATCTCTCTCGCGGCATCACGGAGACGGGCCACTGGCTTTTTTTTGGGGGGGGGGGGGGGCGGGGCACTTGTTTCTCCACGCAACAGTGACAACCGTCCTTGCATGATTAAAGTGAGAAGATATAAAGATTGCATGTAACCATAACCATTCCAACCGGGGAATTTCGCGGGGGGGGGGGGCAGGGGCGTCGCTAGACCTTTTTCAGTGGGGGGGGGGGGTTGTAGAGGCCAATATCTACAAATTTAACCCTATAAACCCGGGGCCGAAGGCTAAATTGTTTTTCCTATGGACTATCTATAGTACTTGCATATGCGCAAATGGTCATTTTCCTCGACGACATAAATATACGAATTATTTCGTCAACTTAGTCAGCATCATAGCTGACATATTTTAATGCAGGCGCGGAGCTAGGATCTTAGTTTAGGGAGGGCGGTAGTGAGCAAGCGAATCACTTAAAGAGCGCTCATAGGAGTGTGGGTGATAGGCCTCTACAATATAATATATAATATTCATTTATGAACATGTACCATTCACGATGTATTCAAATGTTTAATCACTGATGTTATTGATGATGAATAAATAAAATCAAATCAAATCAAATCAAATTATTAGGAAAAGAAGAGGATTTATTGTACCTTTCTCGACTGTCGATCCTTGTCTAAATGAAGTTCACCCCCCCCCCCCCCCCGGCGTTTCATTAGTATAGAAAGTAGACGATTCGTTGAACCTTGCTCGACTCTTAATCCTTGTCTGAATGAAGCTTTCCCCTCCGTGCGAAGCGCGGAAGCTTTGACGTTTCATTAAATTATTAGAGAAAGGAAGACGATTCGTCGTACCGTTTTCGACTCTTATTACTCCCTATTCATCTGAATTCAGTTCCCCCCCCCCCTCTCGCGCGAAGCGCGGAAGCTTTGACGTTTCATTAAATTATTAGAGAAAGAAGATGATTCGTTTGTACCGTTTTCGACTCTTAATAAGCCCTTTTTGGTGTACTGTTTTCGACTCTTAATACTTATTTTAATTCAGTTGTACCCCTTCCGCGCAAAGCGCGGAGGTTTTGATGTTTCATTAAATTATTAGAGAAAGAAGACGATTCGTTGTACCGTTTTCGACTCTTAATAAGCCCTATTATTGTGAATTCAGTTTCCCCCTTTAGCGCGAAGCGCGGAAACTTTGATGTTTCCTTAAATTATTAGAGAAAGAAGACGATTCGTTGTACCGTTCTCGACTCGTCTAAATGAGGTTTTCCCCCCCCCCCCCTCCCGCGCGAAGCGCGAAAAGCTTTGACGTTTCATTAAATTATTAGAGAAATAAGATGATTCGTTGTACCGTTTTCGACTCTTAATAAGCCCTAATTATTGTTTGAATTCAGTTTTCCCCTTCCGCGCAAAGCGCGGATTTTTTTGGGGGCGTTTCATCACAATGTAGAGAAAGGAAGACGAGTCGTCGTACCGTTGTTGACTCTTAAACCTTGTTTGAATTTAGTTTCCCCGAAAATTTTAAACCTCTGATTTCTTTAGCTGATATTATAGGCAAGTGAAACTTCGAGAAAATACAAGTATTGTAGTTGTAGTCACTCTTGAATTCGTCACAGCGGATAAAAAGTCACAGTTCGTAGTGAAAAAAAACTTGTCGGCCGACCGACAATAAACATCTCACCGACTTCAAACTTCTGCATTGATATAGTGCACGAGGATCGAGCAAGAATACCGACACAGCTGACCCGACATAGCAACATATTTACCCGTGTCTTTCTTGCTCCCTCGACGAGACGACTCCACCCAACAACCCCTTCTCTCTTTTACCCCCACTCCTCCTCTCTCAGGCTCTTAATTACCTCTCCTCTCTCTCCTCTCTTTCACCCCCGTTTCTTTTGTTTCCCTTTTACTCTTTTTTTTTCTTTTTTTCTCCCTTTTCTTTCTTTTCCTCTCTTTCCTCTCCTCTCCTCCCTCTTTTTCTTTTTCTCTCTCTTTCTTCTCTTTTCTTTCCTTTCTTTTCCTTTCTTTCCTTTTTTTTCCTTTCTTTCTTTTTCTTTTCCTTTTCTTTTTTCTTTTCTTTTCCTTTCCCTCTCTTTTTTCCCCTCCCCTTTCTTTTTTTTCGCAATTTTACCGACAATATCCTGACAGGTGGAGGGGTGTCGCGCCCCAACACCCCCCCCCCCCCCTCCCCCTTGGCGACGGGGGTACCGCGATGTTTGTACTCTGTTTGATAAGTTGATTGATTCCCCCTCCCCCTCTTCTTCTTTTCTCCGTTCCACGTGTTGTCTATTATGCAGCCACGCCACTACAGTTTGACGTCGTTTGATGCTAGGCTAGATGGGTGCGCAGTTACTGGCGGCAGTGGGGGGGGGGGGGGGGGGGGGGGGGGGTGCTGGGGGCGTGCTCATGATACCTGATGTCAAACTTCCTTTTCTGCCTCGCGTTCGGCGGGGCGCATATATAGGGTTATACAAAAAAATATTAAAATAGCGACTTATTTGCATAGCTAGGCGAATTTTGTTTTTCATGGCGGTGTTTTTTCAATGAAGGTCTCCGCAGGTTTCTGATAAATTAGCAAACAAAATGTGCATGCAGTCGTGTATGGGGCATCAAGTGTTACCCTAGTTTTCGTTATAAAATCACCTCATTTAGTTACAAAATTTGTACCGAATTAATTTTGTTACAAATTGATTTGTACCGAATTTATTTTGTTACAAAATGAACCAAAAACATTTATTTTGTAATAACATTTTATTTTGTCAAAAAAACAAAAAAATTGTTACAAAATGATTTGTACCGAATTCACTCAATGCATTGTAAAAAATTAATTCGGTACAAATTTTGTAACAAAATGAGGTGATTTATAACGAAAAACTAGGGTAACACTTGGCGCCCCATAGTCGTGATTGGCTAGATGACACATGTGCCCGCAGGTATCACGTTTGCACTGAAGTCGGACCCCTTACTTTAGCAAGAAAATCTCGAACACCAAGTAATGTGTTACCGTCTATAAAACAGGTATTTGAAAGTTTTAATAGTTACAACCGGCAAGCTATTTCTAAAGTTAAGCCGCTATTTCGTAACACGAAAATTAGACCATACAAAAACTAACATAATCTAGGCCTACTCTTCTGTTTACTTAGTTTAGTCCGATGTGCGTGTTTTTACGTCATGTTATTGTTTAACTCCGGGAAGCTCCGACGCCGATGCCGAAGGCGTCGGAGCTTCGGGTTCGTGCATCAAAAAACATTCTAACAGCGGGTTGGGGTGACATTATCTCAAAATATGCAAAGGGAGTAATTAAAATTTTGACTTACTAGGTTGCTCGACTCCTCTGGGCATCTAGCCTAGCCGGCAACTTGAAATTATAATTTGAAGAAGTCTTCGATAGGCAAATTCATGCAATTGCAAAAAATATATTAAAAAAATTGACTTGAAAACACATCAGACAATTAGTCTGAACCGAGTCAGGAGCAAATTTGAAGAAATTATATTTTTAAATGTTGAATAACCAAAGATATAAGAAGAAAACTGACCAAGTATCTGTACTAAAAATCGTACATGTAAAATTGGTCGTTAGACATTCGACAGCTGAAAATGACGCGTATGGTTGCATTACGTGCGTTCTCGAATCCAATATCATACCTCACACACGCACTCTCGCCATACCGCGAATGGTCCGTCGTGGGGAGCTAGCCGGCTGAGAGTTGGCCACCGATACCAAGGCAGCTTCGGAGCTCCGCAGCGCGCAATTTTAGCGGGACTCGGAAAGGTTCGAGGTGGGAAGGAAGCGGCCTAGCTTTTTGCCCAAACAACGCTAGATCGGCTGCTGGCAAAATGAAAATAACTACGATCGAGAACATCGTCGGTTTCTTAACTTTTCAGTGAGATAATTCTGAATTCTAATTGAGACTATATAATTAATTAAATCGACAAAGAAACCTTGGTAGATCTCTTATAAATATACAAAAGCTTGTTTTAATATTTCTACCTTATACATTTGTTTTCGAGCCATTTTTTTCGTGCGCGAGTCAATGCAAACTATGTATTACCAACTTTCAACACGCGAGGAACGGGGAACACTCGCGGACCTCGTATCAAATTCGTTGCAAAAAAAAATTTCAAGGGTGATTTTGAAGCAGTGAAGAATATTGGCGCTGCAATGTGCAGAAATATACTAGAAAGAAAGTTAAAAAATCATACCTGAATTTTCAGAAAATCGTATTTATATTAGTGTAAAAACTCAGTTTTTATGAAGATTTGTCGGGAAAAATGTCAATTTTTTCCTTTTGGTGGTCATTTCTAGGCTAATATTTAAAAAGTTGCATGAGTAATGGGCCCGATGTTTCTCTTATCGTACTCGCATGTTATTTCTACATAGATTAAACATAGGATGGTTAAGGGTAAGATCGGATAACATTATAAAAAGATATATCCTTCCACCCTCCCATATCCAAGTTTTGGGCTGATTATTGCCGACCCACCGCAGCAAGGCCATTCAGATTTTCGTACGCGCGCGAAGCGCCCTCTAGTGCCCCATGAATGTGCCTATCTTCGATGCCGATGGGAAAAACAGTAGGGGGCTGGTCCTAGAATGAGGATCGTCCTCATAAACAAGGATATCCTCATAAACGCATACAAAATGTGTCCTGAAAAATAAGGGTTGTCTGCATTTTCGAGGACGTTTTTTTTCATCGGCGCTCTGGGGGTTTCATGTTACAGAACGGCCTGCTGGCGATGCCAAAAATGGATTCCCGGGGGAAAATAACCCTAGTTCACCGTCTACTTTTATGGGTTGTCTGTCTTCCCAAGGATTTATTGCTCATAATGTGAAGGTCTCTGTACAAAGTCAATGTAAAATGCATCAAGAAAATCATTGCAAAATCCGTTTTTTTGCATCGCCAATGCACCGATCAAAAATATGAAACGTCTGCGAAAATTCAGACGGTCCTTATTTTTGAGGACGCATCGGTCCGGGTTTATGAAGACGATCCTCCTTTATGAAGACGATCCTTATTCTCGGACCAGCGCCCCTACTGAAAAAGGGGGTGATTCTTCGTCCTATCCCGACGATTCTTCCATGTTGTTTCGTCGATTCAACCGGCGAAGAGAAAGTACGCACTAAATAAACTCTGTAATGTACATGTACGTTCCCCTTCTATTGTTGTACAGTGAGTATCAATTTGGGAAAAAACGTGAATTGCTCGGAACTTAATTTTTAGTTTTAGTCTTCAGAATGGGTCTGACACCAAAGCCACCAAAGCAAAGGACAGGAGACTACATTTTTGAAGACATTAAGCGCATTACTGAATTAGACATTTCTAGGTAGTTGTGGTTAATATTTCTCTTTTGCATAATTTTCATGCACGTTTATCTTCTTGCTTTCTTTCAGATTATTGATGAAAGGCACTTCTTACAATTTCACTCCTGTTGAAGTATGACTACAATGGATTCAGTCAAGTCTCAAGTGAAAAATAAAAAGGGGAAACATTGGATGTATTTCTCCAAACATGGCAAGAAGTCTAAATCTATCCAGGATCCTTCTGCATCTACCAAGCCATCAGGTACAGATGGGACTGCTTTGCCACACCAGCCTGGTAACCATCCTAGCAAAGCTCACTTGAAGAAACGGAAGAGAAAACGAAAGCCACGGAAGCCTCTAGGGAGCTCTATTAAAGCAGAAAAAGACAAACAAAAAGTCAGTAATGAAAGTAGTTCGACTTTTACCTTTAACAAAGAAGTGGCTACTAAGACAGCTAGTGAGAGGACGGAGGACTGTGCAGGCCAGGATCATGCAGCCACAGGGGCATCCAATACTTCAAAAGCAAAACAGCTGAGAAAGAAAATAAAAAGGAAACTTAAAATTCTTAAACGTAAAGAAATGAAAAAGACAATGACAGTGAGCACAGGAATATCCTCAAATGATCAAGATAAACTAGTTACTTTTAGCACAACTAACACATCAAAGATGACATCAGAGCAAACGAAGAACAACAAAACCTCAGGTGCTATCGGTGATAAAGAATTGGATAGAGAGACACCAAAAGAAGACAAATCAAACATTACATCTAAAGCTCTGTCAAGAAAAAGGATGAGGAAGGGTGAGTTGGACACCACAGAGAGCAAGAAGAAGAAGCAGAAGAAGCAGGGGACGAATGATACTGTGGATTCTGGTATGTCCTCTGGCAATGATGAAACACCCCAATTACCTGAAGAACCACAGGATGTGGCTTCCAACTGGAAAGCATTAGCAACAGTGAGTACTTGGCAAGTCCAAGGTATTGAGTAATTTGATGTAACATATGAACAAGTATTTTGGAGGTCTGACAATACATTAATTTTATTCCATAAATGGTTTGATAGTCTGATCTTAGCTCCAGTATAGGGCTATTAATATAATACAATGATCAGATACTAAAATATAATATTTGGTCAGTAATGTTTTTGTGGGCAAAATAGCTTGGTCTTGCCCACTTATCAACTTATAGGGTGTAGTTAAAGTAGTATAAAATGCAATGACAAAACAATAGTATCCATAATATGGAGGGAAAAGGGGATTCTCATCAATATCTGTTATGTTTTTCTGTCATGCTCCTTTGTTCTTGGGAGTGTAGTATTTCTTTTCCACCAGTATAAGAAATTATTATTTCATATGTGCAGTTTATTTTGTTGAGATGATTACAAGCTTTTAATTGCTTTTATACACTGGACTGTCTATGTTGAGTTAGGTTTGCCCCAACCCCCCCCCCCCCCCATTTAATGGTTAACAAAATATTTATACTACTTTCCTAAATAAGCATGTTGCTATTTGTATGCTCCAATTACTAATAAGTGTAATATGTATGTATATTTTATCAATGAATGAACATGTATGTTAGTGATTTGGTAATAGTTTTGTAAGTAAAACAGAATGACAAATCTACCCAGGAGAGTCTGAGAGAAAAGGAAGTTTTCTAAACCTGGTTAGAACTTCCAAGACATTTTCTCCAGTCTAGTTTACTAATTTGTTCAATCATTATGATTCATCAAGATCATCTTGTTCTGTGATTCTATTTAGAAATTGAAGGCCTCGGCTCCAAGGAATCCCAAACCGAAGCCAAAGAACAGCAATGCGAGTGATAAAGCTGTGTAAGTATGATCAACAGAGGGCAACTTATGTCCCTGCAGTAGTTCCATGTGCATTTGTAAATTGGAAGGAATTAAGATGGAAACATGATCAAAACACCAAATCAAAAAAAAAAAATCAAATTATATTTTCACCCTAGCCACTTCTAAAATATTCTTATTTCCCTCATCTCTCCACGGGAATATATGTGATAATTTGAATGAAAGAAGAGTTCTACTTTCAGTGAATGTGATATTATGTAATATAAATTATAATTATATTTTGCTGGTTCAAACAATCTATCTAGTGGATAACTAACAGTAACAGATTATTTCTAAGGTAGTTACTCTTACAATAAGTGTTGCAATTTCGGCACCATTTTCATTTCTTGCAGGGAGAAGAAGGAGAATGAGATTTGGTTTGATGATGTGGATCCAGCACTCCTGGAGGCAGAGAAGGGTTCATCTGAACACAGTGCTAGTGATGGTGCTGGAGCAGGAGCTTATCAAGGAGATAATAAGTGAGTGCTTTATATTGCAGCATTGGCACTTATTGATTTTTTTTAAGGTCATATCAAGTTCTGGTAATGACAGAAAATAACTGTCACCTTGATCAAAGAAAACTGAAATCTTGATGGTCAATATCATCAGGGGCGTAGACAACGGGGGGGATGAGGGGGATGCATCCCCCCCACCTCACAAGGTGGGGGGGATGGCATGTACAATCATCCCCCCCAGGTTTTGGGATGATATTTGCTTACTTAATAAGTCATAATGATGATAATAATAGTAATAATAATAATGATAACATTATAATATTAATAATAATAATAATTATGATGATGATAATAATAATCCTCATCATTATTGTAATTGTGTTTATTGTTATTAGCCGCATTCACACGGTGAAAACCAATTCAGACGGTAAAAAAAAGAAAATCTTACAAGTATTTTGTGGTTATCTTGTGGTTTGGAAACCACAAGATAACCACAAGATTAAACAGGCGCGGATCTACGGGGGCGGGGGGGGTTAGGGGGTTTAACCCCCCCCCCCTTGGGCGGCCCAAAAAACAAAGAAAAAAAAAAAGAAAAAAAAAGAAGAAAAAAGAAACTAGACATATAATACTTGTTTGGAACAAGTATAGGTGGGCTGGTCAACTAAAATTTGATACATAATAGAGCAAAAATAAGCAAAATACTGCTAAAAACAATGTCATGTAGATTAATGATGTGAACGAAATGCACCTTCTATAGTCATAACACGCAAATTGTGAAATTTCTGACATGAGGCCTTTAATCGAAATTTTCACTCTGATGACGTCATCAAAATGAAAAATGATTCATATTGAACTTGTAGAAAATTATCTTAGCTAAAACATATCGAAATTTTGAAGAAAATCGATCAATATATACAGAGATACAATCAATTTTACATAAATATGCTGACTTCATAATATGCAAATTCGTATTTTGAGTTCCAAGGCCATTATGAGGATGTCACGATACACTTAATGGCAAAATGAGACATGTAATCATATCTCCGACTCATACTTTATCTAAATATGAGAAAAAAATGAAGGTCACGGTTCATTTCAAAGAGCTATAATGGAATTTGTATAGGCATGTTTTTGCCCATATATGCTATGTATTAAAAGAACTCGCGCGCACGGACATTTATCTTGAATTGACGCTCATGTTGTTATTAATGGTCATAAAGAGATAAACATGGTATCAAATTCCTCGAAAAAATATGAGAAATATCATAAAAGAAAAAAAAATGGCGATTCTATGTTTTTTAATGGTGTTACGCGCGAAAACGCGCGCGGCATGCTCGTACGCGCGATTTTTTATAAAATGCTTAAAATGACCTAAAACGTATGCAAAATGAATTTGAGATGATTGTGAACATTTAAAAAATTTGCGCGCGCATTGACGCGCGGACGTACGCGCACGCGCGCGTATTTTGACCTGAAATTAACCGGACTGATATTGACCTTGACCATGATAAATATGAATGAGAAATACCTTTTGGTTATGAAGATATGATCATGAATTGATTTTCCGAAAATTTCACAAAATGGCGCCTAGATGACGTCATCAGTCAAGGTCAAGGTTGAAAACCGTACCGTGTTTTGTCCATATGCCTATACATATGTGTGCCAAATATCAAAGCACTTGATAGAACCATTACAAAGTTATCTTGCTAACAAAAAAGTGGGTGGAAATAAGAAAAATAAAGAAATAAAGAAATAAATAAATAAATAAATAAAGGCAATTTTAACAAAAATATAAGGTGGTCTGTATTAGATACAGCCCACCTGAAAAGAACGCACGCTGGAGAGAAACCCTTTCAAGTGCAAATATTGTGAGAAGATATTCAACTCATCTGGTAACTTAACCAAACACATGATAACTCTGGATATAGCTGTGTATTTAACTGTTACTTGATTTAAAAAGACGTTATCATGCACTGCTTTTTATGGTCTCCATTGTGTAAATAGATGCCAGGAAAACATCACTTACGGGGTTCAAATAAACACCCCCAAAAAAAAGCGGCTCGCCGCTTCGCGGCTCGTGGACGATGCTCTGCATCGTCATTATTTTGGTCAGACCCCCCCCCTTAGCAAAAAGCTAGATCCGCCCCTGAGTCATCCCCCCCAGGTGTACGAACCTGTCTACGCCACTGAATATCATAAATGCATGATATCTGCGGAAATTTTTTTTCGTAGAAGATTCATAAATGCTGAGAACGAAGGAAAGAAGGCTAAGGAAATTGAGCTGGTAGCCTTGTTTTCATTGTGAGTCATTTTGATTGGAAGAAAACATGAAACAAAGAGCTCATAAATATTAAATATGGAAATATTTATGTGACAGGCTTTATTTCATCAAAGATATAGGGTAGGGGTTTGGGTTAGGGTTATGATTGATGTTATGTTATTTAAAGGTAAGACGACGTGTTTCGTCAATTGTTAAAGATAGGAATGTAATAAGTGTATTAAATGGAGCCCATGGAATGACTGTTGCCTGAGCTTGTGTTATAGAACCTATGTTGAATTTATATTCTATAATTGATGGAGTAAAATCTGATTTACAAACCCTCTCATATGTGTTTTGTTTAGGATCACCAAGTGTGTTGCTCTTGACTGTGAAATGGTCGGTATTGGTCATGAGGGAAAGGAGAGTATTCTGGCCAGAGTCTCAATGGTCAATGAGTATGGTCATTGCATCTACGACAAGTTTGTCAAACCTCGAGAGAAGGTCACAGACTTCAGGACTGAGTTCAGTGGCGTCCGTCCAAAGGACTTATTCAAGGGGAATGGTGAGCTGATTTACTTTTACACAAATGATGCATGGTTTTGAGTGTGTGTTAAAGCAAATGCAATGCATAAAGTATTCTACAGCGGTGTAAAACACCAAATTCCAAACCATGTTTGCTTTCTACAATCATTGTGCACAAACTGAATTGGAGTTCAATCCTCTAATACACAGATTAATGATAAACTAGCATCCACCTACAGTCTAATATTCTTAATAAAGTTACCATAAAAACAAAGTTGCAGGAACAGATCAATTCTGAATTTCCAAGATTACAATGCAAGTATCATGGACATTATGATAGCTAGTATCTCTGGTTCAATATCTGGGCCCCATTTTATAAATAGTTATGATTAATTCAAGTCAATTGCAACTTGATATCAGTCGTAACTCTGTACTAAAACAAATAGTTTATAAGTTTGCGATTGATTGTAGGACTTGCTATCAATTTTAATCAGTTGCAACTCTATATTGAGAAACAGGGCTCTCGATTGGTTCCCCGCCCCTTCTCCCTCTCCTTGTATAGATTACCTCCTGACTACCGATCTCCAGTGAATCTTTACTTTCATTTCTATTTTTGTATTACCAGCTGAGGAGTTCTTGACTGTTCAGAAGGAGATAGCAGACATCATGAAGGATAGGATACTGGTTGGACATGCTCTCAAGAATGACATGAAGGTGAGTTCACCTAGCTCTTCAACCTCGAGTTGAGTATCGGTTATGCAATTACATTATTCAATTACCGGTACATTATTCAAGAAACTGACTGAAAGAAATTTGGAAAGGTCGGTTATGGATTTCATATCAACCAATGTATACTGTGAGGTTTTGAAATGAAATTAACGTAATCAGAAATTAAATCGATCGTGCTGAAATGCACATGCCCTCTGTATCATTGACAAAATATTGCACAGTGCAATTGTCGTCCAAATGTCAGGTCAGCTATTTATCATTTACCAGTTGTTGGAGAAAGACTGAAAGGCTCTCCAGACCATGCACTCATGAAGCAGTATATAGCATTAAATCACCATACTCTTGATGAATGGTACTTGCCTCACTGTTTTGATTTTGTTTCTTTCCCATCACAGGTGTTATTTTTGGGTCAACCCAGAAAGCTGATCAGGGACACAGCCTCCTACCCACACTTCAGGGAGCTGATGAAGGTGAGTCATCATGTCCTCAGGGTCAGGGGTCAAAGGGGAGTCACACCTCAATCATAATAATAATGATGAATCATTTCCAAATGTTTCCCCTCTTGATTATGTGTAAATTGTTGCTGGTAAGACGTCATTGACATAGGATCAAAAACGGCCTCCCTCAACGATTTCATCATCTTGGAATTGCTTGGCGAAACATTTTATTTTTGTGACGATTATTCATGCAAGAAATATTTACTCCCCAGTCAAGAATGAAACAGAGCATTATTAGTCAAATTGTAACTCTTTACAATACGTTTATTACAATCACCAACTTGGTGGCACAAAGCATCCTTATTATTGTTGGTATTAATTAATGCTAAAGATAACAAGTCAGTGGTTTTGTTAAAAAGAGTCACTAAAGATAATTATTAAGGTCATTTCTGTAAGGACATTCTCCCAAAATCTCCTTCTTCTTGCCCACACGCCCTTCTTATCTCTCTCTCTCTCTCTCTTTCTCTCTCTCCTTCTCTCTCTCTCTCTCTTCCTCATTCACAAATACCTCTTTATATTTTACTTCCCATTCAGACGAAGCGCCCCTCCCTGAAGAAGCTAGCAAAGACTGTTCTTGGAGTGACAGTCCAGGAGGGTGAACATAACTCTGTGGAGGATGCACAGACGGCTATGAGACTATACACCCTGCATAGAACAGCATGGGAGAAGTCACTCAAACAGAGAGGCAAAACAACCAAGAAATGAAGCAATCTGTTTTCCTCTTAAACTAAAGTAGGCCTATATTCTTAAATATAATAATAATATGTCTTGTTTACCCTGGGTAGCCTCATCAGTATACATACTGTTCTCTCTGACGGCCCTGCAATCATATCATTACCCCGGCTTCCTTATTTTGGGTCAACCAATATGCTATGTTTATAGCTTTAACATGAATGAATATAAACTGATTTATCTTTGTAATTGATTTTGAGCTACCAATGAACATATATATGTCCGGCATCAGGGCCTTAGCATGCAAACATGCCATACAGCAAATTTATGGTTAACTCGCTTCTACAGTATTGATTGATCTATACATGTTATGCCAATTATGAAACATGACAGGGAGTTCTCTATTTATCAATTAATAAAAAGGTAAAAATGGATGACAACTACCTAAAATGAGTAGTTTTGTATCAAATAAGCAAACATTTTAAAGGTAGAGCATTTCAGTGCTGACAACCTTCTGCTTAAATCAATAGCGTTGTTCAGATAAACTACAACATTTTTTCCCCCCTAAAATCCTACCACGGTTTACCACTTCATATCTGAAAGAGCTTTAGTGTGCATGTGATATTTGAGAAGTATTATTAATAAAAGACATCCAATTAAACATAATAATTTCCAAAATGTCCAAGCCAGCAACTTGATATATAGAGTTATCTAAATACCTTTTTATTCTGAGCAAGTTGAATCATATACTGGTACATCAACAAGCCATGATGGTTGTTAATTTCAAAGAGTATTTGCTCAAAATGGATATTACTATATGATTTTCAAATAAATTTTGTATGATCAAAACCATATTTTGACTTGTAAAGATTTGTCTATTAATGGTGATATGTGAGGAATGAAAAAGATAATGTTGATAACGAATTGATCTGTATTCTATGACTTTAGTTGACTCTAGGTCAAAGATGATGTTTATAAAAGGAAACTTTGATCTCAGACTAACTGCCTTTGTTAAACCTCATTTTGAATAAAAGCTTAAAGTCTACCAATCACCAAAAATGAATGTAAAAATTCTGTTACCTGGTATTCTATGGGTTAACAGTTAAGAAGGATGAAGAAAATTAAGGATTACATAGACCTGTTGTTTAAAGGAATGTTTAAGTAAATAATGAATGCAAAGTGATATAATTATGTACTATCTTCAGTTCAATTTATTTCAAACACCAGTAAAACAATATATTATATGAATTTAACAAAGGTCACATTCAAGGTGAATGAATATAACAAAACATGCAAATATGTATATATGTTTTTTTAAATATAAATACTAATATTAGAAACACTCTTTTTATCTGAATGAGGAGAGCTCGGAAGAAAGAAAACAATACAGATATATGCAGCAGTTTAAAATACAAACATTGCAATATTCAATAAATTTCATTAAAATGATATGATTATATAGGTATTACATTTTTACTAATTCTAAACTATAAAAAGACTTATATTTCTCATCTCCAG
The DNA here is from genome assembly GCA_035222895.1 of Strongylocentrotus droebachiensis. Taxonomy (NCBI): domain Eukaryota; kingdom Metazoa; phylum Echinodermata; class Echinoidea; order Camarodonta; family Strongylocentrotidae; genus Strongylocentrotus; species Strongylocentrotus droebachiensis. The sequence goes on from JAVYIG010011103.1 coordinate 35,238, forward strand.
AGACCCTGAAAGGCATTATGCTGTAATAATAATAATAATAATAATGATAATTCTACACTTATATTGCGCGCAACTCTGTCGACATATAGGCACCCTGGGCCTCCAGATCTACAAATCATACACATTACAAGAATGTGGTCATTGATCACGATTCAACAGAACTAAGATATTACAAAATGAAAAGGCAACAAAGGGTCAACATAACTACAATATACTACTAGGTACATGAAATAGCCAACAAAATATTCTAACTCAGATAATAATCCTAACATTAACAGTACGCCCTATTCATCAACAAAGACTTCAATTTTTGTTGAAAGGTTATAATTGATGAGCTCAACTTCAGGTCTAAGGGTAGGGCATTCTGTAGCACAGAGTTAACATCCTTCTCAGAAGCTATCACTTTCTAAAAGATCATTTTACCCTGTAGTTAATATACAAGTGATGTATCTTTGTCATTCAGTCATTTCAGTGACATTAAATGTTATCAAGATGGAAGTTTATTTCCAAAGAAAGATCAAATAATGATTGTATTGTCTGTTTGGAGCCACAAGGGAGTTAACTTATATACTTTTACATAGATGACCTCGTGACTCTTAACAAATAATATAAGCTTGAATTTACAAGCAAAGGCTCTTTAATACACATTTTGCTGGAACATTACAAAGTGAATGATCATTCATAAAATTGATTTCTGATATGATGAGAATGAGTGGTGAACAAATATACGGTGTGAGTCACACAAAAATGGAAACTCAGATTCATCCCTAGATATCTTTGCATCAACACATAAAGATTTAGTCACAGATACATAGTAGCCTACCAGATTTATAATTTGACACCTTGAACAATCAAATCTGGCAATGGATGACTGAAGAGTAGCATTTTTCCAGATTCATGTCAAATGCCCCTGCCCAAGTTTGGAATGAATTACATGGTAGACCCAAGGTGTGCCTGAATGCTCTTCATTCCAATTCAATGCACTCACTCATAAGGGCAGTAACTATTGAATAACATTCCTCACACATTTGGGTAAAGGTTGATTGTGACATGCCTCTTTAAAATTAGCAATGCTCAGTCATCCGGGTTCGCATTTCGGGGAACACCCTCTCAAATTAAAGAAAACTTTATCGTCTATCATACCATTATAATATGCAATGCTACTTGTTTTTTAAGATATCAGGGCAAGTATATGGGTTCCCTTTTATTGACCCTCACTATATATTCTACATTATATATCCTGCATAGTGAATGACTTGTGTTTCTGTCAGAGCTTTGAGGTTGGTCCGATGAAGCGTCCGGCCAAGATGTCACTTGCAAGTCGAGCTGCCTCCTGGGCACATCCCCAATGTAAAGTTGCCAAGTGGTTTTGGTCGTAGCCGTAGTTATGGACAACCTAAGGAAAATGGGGGAATTGAAATCAGGGGATACGATATGGATGATAATATATATATATTATATCAAAGCCATAGAACACAATCAAAATTATTTTCCAAAAATCAACTAGAGGGCAATATTGATATATGGATTGTAATTAGTATGTTATATGTCATTGTAATGTTTGCACATTTCAAAAGGTGATGGACAGGACTTTAGAAATTGCCTTTTATGTTTTTAAAGTAGTTGCAATCATGTTTTAAAAAGGAATTTCAAAAGATGCAGTGATGATGCACTTATTCACTGTAAAAACAAAATTGTAGTTGGTTTACATTTAAGTTACCCCCCCCCCCCCCCCCCCCCCCCCCCTCTCCCACTCGTACACACATTTGACATATGAACATTATCACCAAAACGATATAAAATCACTCCTGACATGTACTTACCGACAGAGGACGTCCTTTATGTGTGACTGTGTCTGTCTCTAAACGACCGCGTTCACTTACATGTAGGCAAGGTTGTAAGCAGTTTGATGCATGCATGGATGGGGTTAGCTGTCATAAGAAAAATATAAGGACATTTGTTAAGTGACAACCTAGTAATTTTTAACTACTATTCATGGATTCATCAAAGACCATGCAGTGTCCCTTTTAACAACAATTGAAATGAAATATTTCTTCCTCAGCAGAATATCTTGAATTAATACTTTGAGAGTGTTACTGTATTCTCTTTCGCGGCTTTTGTTCATATCTATCTTTGACTCTTTCCCTTAATATCTTTCTCTATTACCCCTTTGTTTTCTTTATCTATATATTTATATGACTCTCTACCTTTCTCTCTCTCTCTCTCTCTCTCTCTCTCTCTCTCTCTCTCTCTCTCTTTCCCCCTCTTGCTCTCTCTTTCCCCCTCTTGCTCTCTCTCTCTCTCTCTCTTTCTCTTTTCCTTTCCCTTTCTACACTATGCCCTTTGTTTTTTATCAATTAAATCTATGTGAGGGTGTGTGTGTGTGGTGGGTGTGTTTAGCTCTCTCTCTATCTATCTCTCTCTCTCTCTCTCTCTCTTTCACTTTCACTTGCTCTTTCCCTTCATCTTGTCAATGGTAGATTTGAAACTCAAGTACTGTCTTTTAAAAGAACAATATTGCCAAACTATGGAATCATCAAAACAAACTAACCGATAACTGTTGGGCTTGCACCTCTGGAAGTTCTGCTTTGTCGCTGAGCCGCTGATCAATGTTCATACCCGAGCAGTTAACAAGCAACTCACATGGTCCTGACAGCTGGACGGAGGATGACAAGAGATAAAGAGGAAATTAGAGGTAATTTACGAATTAACCTAATTTACATTTTGATGAAAAAGAAGAGCAAGAAGACGAAGACAAAGAAGAAGAAGATCAAGAAGGGCCGGGATGAACAAGAAGAATAACAACAACAAGAGGAATGAGAATAGGAAGAGGAGGGAGAAGAAGAAGAAATATGAGGAGGAGGAGGAGGAAGAGGATTACAGTATAGAAGGTATATTTTGATGGTGCTTTGTATGGGTAGAATACCTTCTAAGTACCTGGACATAAGGGAAGAGATAATCTTACCTCGTTTATTGATGAAATATGCCCTCTTGTGATTCCACCACCACACCTTAGAAATCTAAAAAGAAAACATGAAAGAAGGTTGGGAAATCGTATAGACATTGAGACAGGTGGGGAAAGTCCATACTGAAGTTCAGAAAGTGGATTTGACGTTTTTGAATCTCATTTCTTTTGGCAACAAATATATGTCTTCATCACAATGAGCAGAAGACAATCTTGCAATACGTTCCTTTTCTGAAGTAAGCCATTAGAAATTCTGAAGAATGTTTTTATCATAAAATCCGCCAGTTGATACGCAAAATGTTTTGATGACTCAAAATTCTGCTGCGAATGCCTGGTCTTTCCATTAAAAATTATAGTATCAAACATGATGACCTGTCCCTATATAGTTGTATCGAGCCGAGTGAAGTTATCGCACTAGGAATGCAAGTACAATATACCTTTCATGTAACGTGTCAAAAAAAGAAAACAAATTTTAATGCTTGTATTAATAAATGCAAACCAACACACCTTTCGGTCAGGTATTGCACGTATCGAGGAACATTTATCACAGCTGTCGTGAAGCTCACACCGTACCTGTTGTGATAATAAGCAAGAGAGAGATAGAGGGGGGTGAAAGTGAGGAAGAGGTGGGGAAGAGGGAATGTAAATAGAGAGAGGGAGGAAGGGATGGAGAGAAAGAGAGAGAGAGGGGGGAGGATGAAGAAGATGTATACGAATCAGAGGGGTGAAGTTAGCTATATCGGTGATACAAATTGATAGATAAAAAGAAAAATAGGAATAAGCAAAATGGTGAGGTATATTCCATTTAATTCAATGACAATAATTTAAAACGTGAAAATTCAAGTTAAAAGCACAAGGATCACATCGTATTATAGTATTTAAAAATATATCTGGCGCCTCACTACTAAAAATGGAGGCAGAAGAAAGAAAGAAACAAACAAACAAACAAAAAAGAAAGAAAGAGAAACATGAAGACGACATTATATTCAGACTAAGAGAGCAAAATGTTTTCTAACTCACAGCGGGCCTGGCGTGGACTGGTCATCATCTTTATGGAATTTGTTATGGAGGGGTGTGTAATCCGGTACCAAGTCTTTCCACCAATTAGAAACCTTTGATCAAATACATTTACATCATCATTAGTTACGGACTGAGTTTCTTCGAATGCAAATTAATTTGATCCTATGTATAGTTCAACATAAAATAATATTAGATTTTGTGCTTTTTTCATCTCTTTTATGGTTTTTAATCATACGATCGTTTCATTAACATGCTTATTACAAATCATATTCATATAATCTTTTTTTTGTAGGAGGGCACATTATGCAACTAAACAAACACCATCATAATAATAATAATAAAGATAGATTTATTGAGCGCATAATAAACCGAAGTTTTTCTATGCGCTTTACAAAGTAAAAAACAAGCAAGGACAAGTATATTTAAATAGTTACAAATTAGGAACGAAATATAAAGACCTTAAACTAAAGACATGTAGCTAAGAGAATTCATTGCGAGCAGTTACATATTCAAAGAGTAACATATTCACTTATAATACATAGATGAAATGCAATGTCAAAAATTACAAACAAAACAGGTAAGTTTTAAGAAGGGTTTTGAAAGTCTAGTGTCAGATCAGAAAATAAATGAGCAAGTAAAAAAGATGTATCATTGCTATAACTGACCCGTTTATCTTTCCATTGGTGAAGTATGTAGTCAGAGAGGAGACGTACTCCGGTTCTGTAAGAACTTTCTTTTTGCATCAGTTCGTATAAGTGATACCATGTGAGCACTGCCCAGAATCTAAAAGCGATTTAAAGGAAAAACATCAGTAAATAAATATGTCGGAAAGAAAGTTAAACAAAAACAATTATGATCCTTCTTATCGTTTCTCTCTATAATAGGCCTGTGTTTATTTCTTTTACAGGCCATCCGATTTGGGCACCTGCTTCCCGACCCTCTTGTAGCTATGCCACTGGATATAATGGATTTGTCTTTTCCTCTGTTTTTACTTATCTACTTGACATTTAGCGTCGACTATACCCTTATTCCCTTATCACTGATAAACGGGGCAAACGACAACAATCATGCAAATGTTCATGATTTTAGTGCCATTGTTTATGTTTCTACAAAAATATTATTATTATTATTATTTTGAACATTTTGCTACCTCCGCTCGCCCCTGGTCTAAATGTATTTATTCGCATATAGTGAATATAAACTGGTTATCCAGTCTCCCTCCCCCACAAAAGTAAATTGGAGTTACATATTACAATACGACAAACCATAGCTGTTTACCTGTAATATCCACCTCTCCCAGTAGTGTCGTCATCAAGCCCGGGGACTGACTGAGGCATCCATATGACGTCATCATCAGATGACCACGCCCTCGCTGATGATCTCGTGCTTGAAAGCTCTTGGGTTAAGAGCGCCGCAGCTCCGACATTGAGGCCATCTTTTATGACGTCAGCAACAAACGACTGCCCCTCATCATCTGCTCTAGGACCCATGTTACTAGTGAAAGATTGGATTTTTAAAATGGAAGAAAAGAAATTACTCAATTTTTTTACAATGTAGTATTTCAAAAACGTAGAAAAATGTAATGTTTCGAATGAAGCAACGGATTTGGAATATGGAGGAAAGGCAGAAATATATTACTCAAAAGTTTAAAACGATTTATGAAAACGTAAATCTTTAAAGTTTTTGGCAAGTCCAATATATTTTATCCATACCGACCTAGATCAAAGATTTCACTAGTAGAATTACTCAAATTTTGTAACAATGTTGTAGCCATCGATTAAAAAAAAGTAGTGTTTCGAGTGTAACATTGGATTTTGAGCATGGAAGAATAGGCAGAAATTCTATTACTATTTTTTTTGTAACAATTGATTAAAAAAGTATAGAATATATCTATCAGGTTATGGACAACTCTATTATTTTGTCCCACAAAGATTTTAGCGTACCTGATGATGGTAATAAATAAATAGGTGGGTTTAATGGAGTCAGTGAGAGCGGGTTTATCGCTGTGATTAGACACATGATCAAGAAACGTGATAGCTCCAGCTAAGTGCCCATTTTCCTTTTCGATAACTGCACCCCCTCCCATTTTTGTAATAGATCCCCTTCACTTTGTAATAAATGTCTCTTTTCACCTCTGATAAATGCTCCTATTAAAATCTGATAAGTGCCCCTATTCCTTAGACATCTGCCCCTTTTCCATTCTCATTAGTGCCCTTTTCATCTCTGGTAAGTGCTCCTTTTCAAGTTCGAGAAGTGCCCCCTTACCGCCTCTGAGGAGTGCCCCTTCACCTCTGATAATTGCCCCTATTCAAATCTGACAGATACACGTTTTACTTGACAAGTGTCTCTTTTCAATAATAATTGTCCCCTCTCCCGTTTGGTAAGTAATTCTTTTCTTCTTTGATGAGCGCTCCTGTTCATTTCTGATTAGTGCCCCTTTTATTTTGAAACGTGCCCATTTTCCTTCTCATAAGTGCCCCTTTTTACATCTGATAAATAAGCCCCCATTAATATCTGATAGGTGCCCTTTCCTTCAACAGATGCCCCATTACCATTCTTACGAGTGCCTTTTTCATCTCTGTGCATGAGGTGTAAGAAGTGCCCCATTTTCGCCTTTGATAATTCCCCTTTTTGCTTTGACACGTGCACCATTTCTTTTCTAATAAGTGTCCCTTTCCCTTCTGATAAGTGCCTTCTTTTCCTTTCTCCATAACATGAACCCCTAATTCAAAGCGACTTAAAGCCCTTTTTTAATTTTCTCTATATAGAGCTCGCTCGCATTTATAGTTGTTATAATTTATTTGTTACTTTTAAAAGAATTTTTCAGTCTTTCGTCATCAGATTGTGCTTAAAACTCAAAAAACTTAAAACATTATATGTTGATGACTTAACTAATGTACTCAACCATTGCAAAGTGTCCCTTTATGCAGATGATACATGTATATACGTAGAAAATAAGAATGTGAACGCTCTGGTCAATAATCTAAATGATGATCTCTAAGCTATTAACAAATGGTTGGAAAAAAATAAATTGGCGTTGAATGTAAAGAAATGCGAGTTTTTGTTGGTAGGGAGTAGAAATCGGATTAGAAAGATAGATGTGCCTGATGTTTGTATAGGAACAAATGTAATCAAAAGAGTAACGAAAATTAGATACCTTGGAATTGTACTTGATGAATACCTTGACTGGAGCAAGCAAGCAGATAAGCTTAAACAAGACGTAGGGAAAAGTCTGTATCTACTCAAAAGAATTCGTCCATTTATATCACAACAGACAGCATTGGTATTTTATAAGAGCCTAATACAAAGCAAATTTGACTACTGTGATGTAATCTGGGGAAACTTAGGAAAAGTACTTAACGACCATCTACAAAGACTTCAAAATAGAGCTCTTCGTTGTGTATTAGATGTTGATTGGATGTATCCGTCTGAACTATTATGTACCAAAGTAGATGTTAAAAGACTTGATGAGAGGCGAATTACACGCACTTTACATATAATGTACAAAATTGCACATGATATGCTACCAGAGAGTACATGTAATCAATTTGTATTTAGTAACAGTAATTATGTTTTAAGACACTCATATTTTAAAATCAAACTACCACCGGTTAAAACTAACTTTAAAAAGAGAAGTCTGCAATACAGTGGGGCAAAACGATGGAATGAGTTACCTAATGATGTAAAAGCTTTGAGCTTTTACAGTTTCAAATTGGACAGTAGAGTGAGATAGTACTAGATTGGCTCCTTTTCTCCATCTCTTTCTCTCTCTTTCTCTAACACGCTCTCTCTCTCTCTCTCTCTTCTCTCTCTCTCTCCCACATCTTTCTCTTTCTCTTTCTCTCTCTCTCTCTATAATATTTCTAACTATCTCCCTCTCTGTTATGCCTCTTGTTCGCAATCTGTGCAATATGCTGTGCAATCACACTAGCTGCTTTTTCAATATAATCAATGTTTGCCAGTTTGCTCATTTAAATATATATCAATTTTTAATTGTCAATTCCTAATTTTAACTTAACTTTTACTTTATGTTATTTCATTTTATATATGTATTAATTAATTATTTATATATTATGTTGTTCTACATGCTAGTTATGATTGTTTTCATAATATTTTATTCATTTGATTTTAAATCTGTTCTTTTTTTACTTTTGTAATTGTTTAATTTGTATGGCGTCTTAATTTGAATTGTATATTATTTTGTATGAGATTTTTATTATGTATGCACGGACTTGCTGAAAAACAGCCATTGGCTGATGCAAGTGATCCGTGTTGAAATAAAATAAAATGAAATGAAATGAAATGAAATAATGCCTGCACCACTATTTTGCCTCTCTGATTCGCAAGACATTCTCTTTGATCCATCCTTGTAAATGTGTTTGAGTTTGCTGTAATAAACTCCTTAACTGTAATTTCTGCCTCTCGAGTGTTTATTCTTCCTGAATCTCGTCCATCCCGGACAACTAAACTCAACGTATAACGGGGCTATATTTTGGGACTTTCACAAAAAAAGGAATATATCTGCCTATTGTCGAACAAAATAAGTCGCCGTTACACTATGTCCTTTTTGCAGCCAACTTCAAATTCTGTAGAACTTTGTAGGAATTATGAATATGTCATGTATGTTCTATCTGTGAAAATTAAACATTAGCAGTGTCCTAGTATTCAAATTATGCAAGGGAACCCGTTTATCTAAACTTCACTGTCAGACACTATTGAGTGACTGACTGACATCTTATTTTCTTTGGTAATACTATCATAAATTTAGCTGTAACAGGGTACATGAACATTATTTTGTCTACATCAATAACCCACTACCTGTAGTGGCCAAAATTAAACTGATTGAATTTTTTTGTGTGTAGCACAAAACGTACGACCATTCGGTAAAAGGTCTGAAAATTTGCCTCTTATGGTCCTTATTTACCCACTAAAAGCCATTTTCAAGCCTTTTCGTTTTGAGAGAAGTTCTAAATTAGTATTGTCTTTCAAATGCCGTTGGAATTTAACCTTTTTATTTTTTTTGGCCTGCAAATTGGACATAGTACCTTTAAGAGAGCAAATTGGAGATGTAGAAAAAGGTCGTCACTGAGTTGAATCGGTGGTCAATTGATTTGTCCTTTTATCAGGAACTCACGTCATTTTCCTTTGTAAAGGATTTCCTCAACCTTCCAATGATCTGTGTGTTCCCATTTGTTTGTTTTTATTAAACCAACGAAGCAATAGGGACCACGCAGGAGCGACAGGAGCGCTCGTAGAGGTTATGAAACCTTTATTACGTCTACCGTGTTCACTCTCCAACTATATATCTAAAAAACATTATGTTCAAATCACCAATTTGGAAAGTGTACGGAGATGAAAAACCATGATGATTGCATATAGATACGTACACCTCTGCATACAAAATCATTATCATGGTTGTACAAGCTACCCACATATAGCAGCGCCTCGTTGCATATGGACAATATAACTATTTTTAATAATGTAATATTTTGCTTGAGTTACTGTTAGTTTTATAGATACAGACCTTATTGGTATCAAACGAAGAATTCCAATGTAATAAAATCGATGCCCTATATTTCATTTAGAGGTAAAAGTAGAATAAAGTTCCTTATATATATTTAAAACGATCGCAACTATTTTTGAAAACTCGAATAAAGGGCAATTTTAGAGCCATATTGAAGTCCTATAGAACTCATTGATTTATGCAATACGATATCATTGTCATTTGTGTACATTTCAATCGGCGACGCACGTTAAGGCCATTGGAATTGCTTTATGTTAATTTTTCGAAATAAATTACTATCGTGTTATAATTTTGTGCAAAACTTCGAAGATAAAGGATATTTGACAGTATCTTATGTTTTTGGTGAATACATTTGTAACAAGTTTTATAGATAGAATTTATATACTAGTTGTAGAATAAAATAAAATAGGTTATATGCTATTTAAATACTGGTGAAGTATTTGTATGAATGTAATCGACTAAAAAATCCAATTTTCAAGTGCAAAATAATCCGATTCCAACACGCAATGCTAGTACGTGATATGCTAAAAGAAGTTAAAGTTTTTTCTTCCAAAAAAAGATATAATTACATTATGAGTGGACTAATAGAACTCTAAAAGTTGCACTCATAATCTTTTAAACGTAATGGCCTCCAACATGAGGAACTCATTCCCAGATATATTCGTAGCCCTAAAATACCTTACCATATAAAATAGTTATGTTAACAGGACAGTCGGTAAACTTGAAGTTTAGGTCATGGTTTTCAACTTCGAGGTTGTCTTGTAAACACTGTTAATCGTGATAAACTTATGTATCGCTCAATAAACAGTATTTATCTCGATGAACAGTATTTGTCTCTATAAACAGTGTAGTCGACAGAAACTCTGCTTATCGATTGATAAACATGTTTTTTCTCCTTAAACAGTGATTATCGCTCGATAAACAAGTTGTTTATCTGGATTATTGGTCAAACGGCGCGCCATATACGGATCGCGCAGGCGCGCTCGAGCTAGGTCATGAAACCTTTACGTCTACCGTGTCCACCTGTCTATCTCCAAGCTCCTCACACAATGAGTCGTCACTTCTCCTTCAAGTGTCAGCTATACACCTCTCCCTGAGCCTCCTATCTCAATGATATCTCTCTCGATCACAATCTCCCCCCCTCTCTCTCTCGCACTCTCTTCGTTTTCTATTAATCTTTACACTGCATTATTTTCCTAACTTAGATTCTAACCATTTAGCTACCCCCTTCTCTCCACTGCTTACTAAAGTAATTTTCCTCAATATTTCCTATCCCTACTAAATCTCTATTCGTTTATTTTGATTATGTGACTGGCTAAAAAAAAAAGTTAACAAATAAACTTAAACTTCAGTCTTTCCTCATAATTTGTTTTATTATTATTATTATTATTATTATTTTTTTTTTTTTTTTTTTTTTTTGGGGGGGGGGGGGGGAGGGGTGCTCTGCACTGCGACTTCACAAATCTTTAAAATTTTGCTCGCTCGCTCGAAAATCAATATTCAGACCATCTCACCCAACTGCAGTATCTTGTACCACATAAAGAGAGAAACAAATATTGATGTCATCCTTTGGTAGTGCAATCACAATCATGACGATTAAGGGGTATAGACCAATGTCTAAATATGGTGTATGTTCACTTTGAGGTTTCCCTTTGTATGTGCCCCTTTTTACCATAAATTGCCTGTTTTTTTTTTGTCCCCCCCCCCCCCCCAACTTGGGAAGACGCTCCGCCGCCCCTGCCTCAGACTAACGTCCTTTTTAGCCTAAACCTGGCGTCGGGTTTAAATTTAGTAGTATACGGACCAAAGAAAATTACTTATTTGAGAGATTATAGAAATATTGCATTATGAACTTTAAAGATACTATATTCCTTTTGCAGCCAACATCAAATTCTGTAGAACTTTGTAGGAATTATGAATATGTCATGTATGTTCTATCTGTGAAATTTAAACATTAGCAGTGTCCTAGTATTCAAATTATGCAAGGGACCCCGTTTACCTAAACTTCACTGTCAGACACTATTGAGTGACTGACTGACATCTGATTTTCTTTAGTAATAACAAACTTAAATTGATTGAATCCTTGTGCAGCACAAAACTCCAATGGTGGTTATTTTCTCACTAAAAGCCATTTTCAAGCCCTTTCGTTTTGAGGGGAGGTTCTAAATTAGTATGGTCTTTCAAATGTCGTTGAAATTTAACCTTTTCATTTTGGGGGGCCTGCAAATGGGACATAGTACCTTTAAGAGAGCAAATTGGAGAGGTAAAAAATACGTCAATGCGTTGTCAATCGGCGGTCTATTGACTTGTCCTTTTATCAGGAACTCACGTCATTTTCCTTTGAAAAGGATTTCCTCAACCTTCCAGTGATCTATGTTTCTCATTTGTTTGTTTTTATTAAACCAACGAAGCAATAGGGCCTACGTACGCAGGCGTGCTCGAGCTAGGTTATGAAACCTTTATTACGTCTACCGCGTTCACCTGTCTCTCTCTCCAAGCTCCTCAGTCACACCCATGAAGTCTGTCACTTTTCCTTCAAGTGCCAGCTTTAATCATGAAACCTCTCCCTGAGCCTCCTATCTCAATGATATCTCTCTCGATCACAACCCCCCCCCCCTCCCTCTCGCACTCTCTTCGTTGTCTATCAATCTTTACACTGCATTATTTTCCTAACTTAGGTTCTAAATCGTTAGCTACCCCCTTCTCTCCACTGCTTACTTATGTAACTTTCCTCAATAGTTACCATCCCTACTAATATTAATGTCTATTCGTTTGATTTGTGACTGGTTAAAAAAAAGTTAACGAATGAGCTTAAACACTATTCTCTCTTTCTCTTTCTCTCTCTCTCTCTCTCTCTCGGGGCTCTCTCTCTCTCTCTGCTTTCTATCTATCTCAAATGATTGTAGGAATATTTTGTTAAAGTTGTTTGCAGTTACATTGTATATTGTAATTCAGAAACTTTAGTAATAGATTCGTCACTAGTTAAAGGCACGAATACGGCACATATAATTAAGAAAGATCAGAGAGAAAAGGAAATGAATTGTTTAAACCACAACCTCTAATAAATTCTAACCTTAGAATCTCGGCCGATCTGTTTCCGATTTTCTCCGAAGGGCTTGATGTCCTGAAACCTTTCATCTCCTTCGAGTTCGCTCTGCCCAGCAACGTGGTCGTAAGCCCGAAGTCATCGAGGAGTTCGACGTGAACATTCGGCACGTTTTCCTGGATGATGATGGCGGTGGACAAACCGACCAGTCCCCCTCCGACCACCGTTACTCTTCTCGTTCGGACGCTCGAAGTCGACATGGTCAATATATAGCTCACTATTATAAACACCTGGTAGGGTTTCTTGAAATGCACTGTGCACTGGTAACGGCTGCCGGAGCTAAAGCTAGGGTATTAATGTCCAAAGCTCTCTGGAAGCGCATAGGGACGTTATTGATATGCGCTATACAAGAATTGAATATTATAAAGAAAAGTTGCATGCGTATATGCCGATGCCTTTCCTGTGCGGAAGTGCTAATCTATACTGCATGTCAGCTAATTACCGTATATAGACTCCACACCATTCACAGTTCTATCTCCACGGTGACAGTCCGAAGTAAATAAAGGTGCTCCTTAAAGTCTAGAAACAAACTGTTTACTAGCCAAGTAGGATAAACGCAATTTTCGTTCTTGATTATACAATAATGCCACTAGCATCATTCTAAACTCCTTAAACACTGACCAAATGTCATGTATTCCTTTCTCGTTTGCTGTCCCGTTTTCTTGAACGAAACCGGTAACACTCATTAACACCTATCAATCTCACTATTACACATATGCCCCTACTCCTAAAGATCAACAGACGTCTCGTACAATACGGTCACGTGCTTATTTTCTGGACCAATCAAATCCCTTCTTCCAAAACTACCTGATAAAGTTTACTGCTCAAGTTATTACAAAGAATTTGAATACATCTTTCGTTCGACGAATTGAAATAAAATTAATGTGTACAATGTAAATCATTCGTTTAAACAATCAATCAATCACACTTTCAATGAATAAAGCCTGAAATGCTTGCAGTTCTACCTGTGACATTTTGATGGTGAAACTTTACGAACAATTTTGCTTGAAAACATTTCCCCCAACCTATTAATTATCTTATCCTCTAAAAAAAAGTAAATTAATCATTTTAAGGTTAATCCAGATTCAGTGCCACTAGAAATGTAATAAATTTCTGTTTAGAAGTTTTGATTAGCGTTTAAAATGCCATACTGAATTCAGACAAGGATTGGGAGTCAAAAATGGTAAAACGAATCGTCTTTTTTGTCTAATAGTTTAATGAAACGTCAGAAGTTTACGCGCTACGCGCGGGCCGGGAAAAACTGAATTCAGACAAGGATTTAGAGTCGAGAATGGAACAACGAATCATCTTCTTTTGCTAATAATTTAATGAAACGTCAAAGTTTCCGCGCTTCGCGCGGGAGGGGGAAAACTGAATTCAAACAAGGATTAAGAGACGAGAATGGTACAACGATTCGTCTTCTTCCTCTAATAATTTAATGAACCGTCAAAGCTTACGCGCTACGCGCGGGAGGGGGAAAACTGATTTCAGACAAGGATTAAAAGTCTAGAACGGTACAACGAATCATCTTTTTTCCCTTATAATTTAATGTAACGTCAAAGCTTTCGCGCTTCGCGCGGGAGGGGGGGGGGAGGACTGAATTCAGACAAGGATTAAGAGTCGAGAATGAAACAACGAATCATCTTTTTTCTCTAATAATTTCATTAAACTAGAAAGGCCAAAGCTTCCGTGTTTCGCGCGGGAGGGCGGGGGGGGGGGGGGTTGTGTGGCTGAATTCAAGTTATAAGAGTCGAGAATGGTACAACAAATCTTCTTTCTCTAATAATTAATGAAAGGTCAAAGCTCCCGCGTTTCGCGCGGGAGGGGGAAAACTGAATTCAGTCAAGAATTAAGAGTCTAGAACGGTACAACGAATAGACTTCTTTCTCTAATAATTTAATAAAAGGTCAAAGCTTCCACGTTTCGCGCGGGTGGTGGAAAACTGAATTCAGTCAAGAATTAAGAGTCTAGAACGGTACAACGAATAGACTTCTTTCTTTAATAATTTAATGAAACGTCAAAGCTTCCGCGCTTCGCGCGGGAGGGGGAAAACTGATTTCAGACAAGGATTAAGAGTCTAGAACGGTACAACGAATCATCTTTTTTCTCTAATAATTTCAATTAAAACTATAAAAGGTCAAAGCTTCCGCGCTTTGCGCGGGAGGAGGGGGGAATTCAGACAAGGAATACGATTCGAGAATGGTACAGCAAATCGTCTTCCTTCTCTAATAATTTAATGATACGTCAAAGCTTCCGCGCTTTGCGCGGGAGGGAGAAACTGAATTCAGCCAAGGATTAGGAGTCTAGAACAGTACAACGAATCATCTTTCTCTAATAATTTCAATTAAAACTATAAAAGGTCAAAGCTCCCGCGCTTTGCGCGGGAGAGGGAAAACTGAATTCAGACAAGGAATACGAGTCGAGAATGGTACAACAAATCGTCTTCTTTCTCTTATAATATAATGAAACGTCAAAGCTTCCGCGCTTCGCGCGCGAGGGGGAAAAATGAATTCAGACAAGGATTAAGAGTCTAGAACGGTACAACAAATCGTCTTCCTTCTCAAATAATTAAATGAAACGTCAAAGCTTCCGCGCTTCGCGCGGGAGGGAGAAACTGAATTCAGACAAGGATTAAGAGTCTAGAACGGTACAACGAATCATCTTTCTCTAATAATTTCAATTTAATGAAAGGTCAAAGCTTCCGCGCTTCGCGAGTAATGGGGGGGGGGGGGGGAGGGGGTGGCAGCGAGCTGCCCGAATATGAGTTTTTATAATATCTTTTCTCGTTTATTTTGGTGATAAATAACACTTTCACAGTATTATGCTCAAATTGTTACTCGCTCGCTTCGCCCACTAGCCGAATTGTGAAACCAGAAAATTACTTTTTCGGGCAAGAGGCTAAAGCCCCCCCCCCCCCCCCCGATGAAAATGTCAAAAATTGTACCGGTATGGTGCTTCTAATATGACCTTGAGAAAACGGTCTGCGCAATTTTGAAATTTCCGGCCCCCCCTATTGGAAAATCCTGGATCCGCGCCTGTAACACGATGTAATATAGAGCAACGGCGGATCAGAGAGCGGAGGAAATGTACAATTCACACATCATGGCACTAATTCTGATTTTAATTCAACTATTTACCACAGAGATATATTGGTTCTCTTTGCTACGATCATTTTACTAATTCACTAAACATTGATCATTGATCGGATGACAGAACCGAACTGAAAATCTTAGTTCGTATCAAATTGATCGTACTTATTCAGCTATTATAATTGTGTTCATAAGTTTATACCTTTTATATTCTATCTGATTTTTTCATCATTGTATAGTACCACGGGTGGCCAACCTGCGGCCCGCGGAGCATTGAAAAAGTGATAATAAAAATAGCTCATAAATGAAATGCAGCCCACATAGCAGCGATGAAATAGGGTAAAACATTTACAAACAGCCATCTCTATGTCCATAATTTGTTCCCATCATTCACAACATATTGAATCGTTACGTGGTTGATACAAAACTCCTCAAATTTCCTCTCATTACATTATATTAACGACATTAACACCCGGGGGGGGGGGGGGTACTCATTATTAGGACATACGGGATGTGCCGCTCTAATGGGTGACTTTGTCACACACAAAATCCCTAAACATGAATCCCACTTCTAACACAAACACCTTTAAAAATGGGTCCGTTTCTTCAACATTTCCAAAATTTTCGAAATTTTCGGGCGTTTGTCATGCAAACAGCCGAAAAACATTCGAAAAACACCCGAAAATTGTAGAAAATGGGTAGGGGTTTTGAGGCTTGTGCGCAAACCCCCGTCCAAACCAAATCTGAGTATCCACCCCCCGGGCATTAACATCAATCGCCGAGTTAATTTCAGTTTGTACATATTGAAATTATTGTTGTGAATCGAGAAATATGTTTGAAATGCCATACTTGTCTTGAAACTTACAGCCTTTTTCTCCCGCCGTTGAATTTTTTCATGAATCTTAATCGTAAACTGTTCAATAAGATTTTTATTCCACTGATTTTGTTGTTTGCTTGTTTGTTTTTGCAAATTTGCAGGTGGGTACACGTATTACATTTTTGACCTTTTTTTGGGGGGGGGGAGAAGACTAGCTATGGCCCGCCAAGTTATGCATGCCAATAGTTCAGTAGCTGTGGCCCGCGAGCTTTAAAAGGTTGGCCACCCATGTTGTATACGATGTGTATTTCTGTTAATTCAGGCATATTTAAATCTTTAGATTAATCATGTAATATATTGTACAAGAATTGCATTGTAAAGCGCATAGAGAATATATTATTGTATATGCGCTATATAAAAATGACTTTATTATTATTATCATTTCCAACATAGTAAAAAGATGATATTTTTATCAAATCATCTCCCATAATGTGTCCATTGCATGCAGGCATCATAACAGAGTTTGGAAATACAAAAAAAAGTCCTTTTGACTTGAGCATTGGTCAGTTTCTTGACCAATTGATGACAAATTGAAAACAGTTGTTTTAATTAAAATCACGCTGGAACAATGCATGATCTAATTAAGTGAGTCACGGGTTATGAACTTTAAGGGCACAAGTCAGTGAGCTGCCAACGTGAAAATGTATGATTCCGACATTAAGTGGCATTCAATTGGTAAAAGGTCCATGGTATAGTTACAGAAAATGGAATTGATGAAGTCTAAGGATTTAAAGGTGTTTCCAGGTGAAAAGGCAAAGAAAACAGAAGAAGAAGAAGAAGAGGAGGAAGAGGAGGAGGAGGAGGAGGAGAAGGAGAAGGAGGAGGAGAAGGAGAAGGAGAAGGAGAAGAAGAAGAAGAAGAAGAAGAAGAAGAAGGTGTGAATTGCACTATCACCATCTCAAAACAATAATCACAAAAACAACATCATTATCTTGAAATGGATATAAAGATGTTTATTTCATGATCATAATCAACTTCCAATTAATTGTGTCATACACAGGTTGTTTTAATGTACGGTGAAGATACAATGCAATCGCATGTTGGCAATGGTTGCTGTGACAGTTTAGAACATACCACAAACATCTATCCCAGTATACGTTATACGTGGTAAGAGGAGCGGGGGTACTACTGAAAAGTTAATATTTATGAAAAAGATAGACAAGGTAGGCCCGAAAATACAATTCCATCTCCTTTATCTTTTTCATTGTAAACTGGATACAAAATAACAATGATGTTAAACATAAATAAAACACCTATATGTGAACCATATATAGCCCTGTAAAATATGTTAGACTAAGCTCTACTTACAGGGGTATTCGAATAGAAAGTGACAAAATACTTTTCTTTGTGCTTCCTAGACTGAATAACGATTTACCGTGGTCAATATCATTTGAGCTTGCTATTTTGGTATCGGTACCTTTAGTAGCCAGGTCTGATGTTTTCCATGGCTGTGTCAATACATCATTATTATTAGGTTATCAACAATCAACATCAAAATTATACCCAAGACGACCAGACGACAAACTGTTTATGTTCGGATTAAGAGCTGATAGGATAGTTTTGTATTCGTCTCATCTAATCAAATGACGGGGCACCCTCTTTTCCAAATGATTTTTCTAATTAAAGATATTACGATGACGGTATAGTTGCCAGTAAAAGACACAATAAGTAGGCCCCTTTTAAAAGTTAAGAGTAGACGATAATAGGATATGACGAATGATGCATTCAAGTCATTATGAAAGGGGCATTTAATACTCCATGTTACTAATATTGACATATCAAGGATATAAACGTTTTCAAAGCATCAGCTTGAAATAGTTTTCCTCTAAATCCCCTCCTTTGATAGTTACTTCTTGCATATGAGATAAGATACACTTATTCTATTTTAATCTGTACCTTAATGTTCATAATGGTGGATTAATTAGGATATGTAAAGGGACTAAAAATATAAAATACCAAAGACAAAAATACTCTTCCTAACGATCCTTTTTAGAACAGTTAAAATTACATTTTTCCAAATTAATGCCAACGTATTGAGCACAATCATCAGATTATAAATTAATATTTGAAGACAAAAACAGTGACAAAATTCAACTTCTTCAAAACACCCTGGAAAGATACGACCAAGTCTCAATCATCATGCAACAGTGAAATAGAATTTTGCTTCTGATTATTATTTAAATGTGTTTTGTAAACGCACATGAAAATACTTTTTTTGTTAATAGCCCTCAAATTGCACTTGGTAAAATATACAACCTGGTGCCAGTTTTGATGAAAGATCTTTGAAGATATCCACATTTTGGCTTATATCCCCCAAACTCTATGGATATTTCATTACAACTTCAAGCATGTTTATTCGTGCATTTTAATCATGGCAGTTGTGTACACTGGATCAAGAAAAATGTTTAGATAAGAGGAAGCATGTTAATTGTGTAATTACAGACATATATATATATATATATATATATGTAGGCGTGAAGAAACTGGTCAAGGAGCGTGAGACGAATGTAGCTGTACTTTACAATTTTATTACGAGCTTTCGGCTTGTGAGGCCGTCTTCAGGTTCTGAAGTGCAAACACATACATATACATATATATATATATATATATATACCAGACTCATTACGGTAACAATGCATTCTTCAAAATGATCATGAAAAGTAAAATTACATTGCTTGATCAACTGCCATGTACAATGTTACAAGACTTGGGGTATATAAACAAGTAGTATAATCACTTGATATTAGAGGCCTCTATAGTTTGCTTAATGACATAAAAGATGAAATACAGAATAGAGATGCAAATTAGTAAGTTTTGAATTGAATTGAATTGAATTGAATTTATTGAATTGAATTGAATTTATTCACCACTTTCATAAAAACATACAAAGGCAAAGAATACAATAGTTTCTTGCAAACATAGATAAACCACTAAAATGGAAAATACACTAAAGGAAATTACGAAGTGGTTGGATCATCAAAAAAGTTACAAAAACTTATAGGTAGATGATCCTAAAAATGTACACACACAAAAAAAAGGGGGGGGGGGACAAAGAAAATACAATACTAGTTAGCCAGAGGTCATATGTTTAAACCTCTCTGGTATATTAACCCCTACAATTCAACGGGTAAAAGTTAGCACACACTGTCAAATATCCAAGTATTATATTTGTGTTCTTCTATGAGGCAACATTATTATTTTGTAAAAAATATAGTACAGATTTCTATTTTTAGATTTTTGACGACAGATTTTAATTGACAAATTTTGCAGTAGCAGATTTGCAATGCTATCTTTATAATCGCTGCGGGATTTCAATTGACAGATAGTATTGCATAGGTTTCTCTTTAGCGTTTCAAACATTGCAATATTACTGACATTTAAAAAAAAAAATTCCTTCATACTTTTTCCCTCCACAGGGATTTTATTGATTTTCATTTGCAACAAATTAACAAACATATATTCCAGGTAATTCATATCATAACATGAATAAAATTGACTACTCAAGATACAAATATTTGTTGAACTGTCGAGTTAACAGAAGACATACATATTTTCAATAACCAAGTAAATCACAGCAACATACATGTTAATAAACAGAATTTATTTTAATGTATGGTATTTTCAAGAAAGAATGATTATTTTGATTATTAAAATGCAATTTGAATGGAAGCAATCATAACAAGTTGAAATTACTGATGAAAGACTTTCACTGGGAGAGCGGCAAGACCATTTTGAATGAGGGTTGTTGGACAAAATTTGCTGACAAGATAGTAGAAGAGCATTTACCTAAAAGCAACAAACTAGATTTTCAAATTTTCCAACAAAGGCTCAAGAACATTTCTCCAACAACCCCTTCCCCAAAAGAAAAGAAATTAAAGCAATTAATGGCTCCTCCTATAAACATAACTGTAGTTTGGACCTTTCAAGAAACCTGAAACTATCCTTAAAGGAGAAATACTGTTGTGTAGTATTGTCCCAAAACCCAGTTAATCATAAAGTACCCTCATATCTACATGTATACCCTGACAAGATGCCCAATTTGAGATGCACTTAAAAGCCAAGTTTATATTTTATATTCCTTCCCTATAGAAAGACCCAAGTGCATTCACAATCCCCTTCCCAGGAAATACCACCTCTGTTATGTTTAAGCCCATACATAAAACTATGAAGTAGTCCATTGTTTTGGCGGCTCTCATTCATGTCTTTGTCCCTTTGACAATGTACCTACCCTCATCCTTTTGTATAAATATTACATGTTCTGGCTTTCTGGAGAGGAGTGGAGTTTTGATCACCATAAGATCAAGACCCTCTTTCTAGCTGGCTCTCTCATGTGAAAGTTCATAATGATGTAACCGATTTGATTCTCCAAAGTTTGGAGATAATAAAAACTCTCATATGACTCCGCGGACTTATAAGTCTCTCCTTGCTGCTTCATATTTATGTACCTCTCCTACTAATGCCAATATTGCATACACTGATCCCAACACAACAATAACCCTAAGACTATGAATTAAAAGTAATTCTGACTTTGACAATCTAGGGAATCTACCATTGAGAGTTAAACTATGACATCCATCAATATATGAAAGCAGTTAGAGTTTGGATGTCACCATTGTTTTGTTTATGATTTCTGCAGCCATCTTGGCAGCTTCCAGTGCGCAACCCCAGTGCAGAGTGATGCCCTGGCCACTATGGCCGTAATTATGAATGACCTGATGTAAGAGAAAGAGAGTGTAAACAAAATTAGCCCTTGCAAATGGTCATTAAAACGACAGTTCGTTTTCAAAATCAAAAGATTTTAAATCCAACATACCTCTTCATTAATAGAATAAATAATAATAATAATAATAATAATAATAGTGAACATTTATAATGCGCCATGTCCGTCAAAAATGACACTCGTGGCGCAGTTGTGCCAATTATCATTTCATTTTCATAATAAGCCCCTAAAATAAGAAATTTAGAGATGAAATTACAAAAATTGGGGATTATAAATATTTTGAACGTCAAAGCATGAACCAAGAAGTCAAGCATTTAATTATAACTAGCTATTTGAAAATCAAGCTGAATACCTCATACTTCCTCTCTACGATTCAATATTTCATTATAAATAAACTAATGTCCTTTGTTTTCATGCAAAACTAACACTGCAGCCAGTCACCCTTCTTGTATTTTCTTAATTTCCCCATTTTGTTGTTAGAAGAGGTTGAATACTTACATGTAACTGCTTTGATCCACTAGTGATTGTTTCTTTCTCCAACCGTAACCCAGTCGATCTATTTGACGTAATCCTGCCCAGTCACCCTTGAATTTTGCGTTCTTTAGAAGAAAAAAAAAACAACAGAGAAAATAGAGCAGGTGCCGTGTATACCACTAAAAGTACAGTAAAGTGTAATATGAATTATGATTCAATTAGTAAAGAAACAGTTTACTCTGACTGTGATAATGATAACTAAACTATAAACTGTTCCATTAAGAACTATATCTCCTGAACTGAAGTTCATGTTGAATACCTACTGGATACCTGTGTTACTGCCACAGTGCAAATCCCATAAACTGCAATACACCAATAGACTCGACAGCCAACAAGACTGACAGCCAACAAGACTGACAGCCCTACATATATCAACTATATCAGTCTTGCAGGACTTCTGAAGGTTATCCACAAGCTAGACCATGCACTACCCTATGAGGCCAACCTGTCAATCTCCGGCCAGGAAAACCACCCATTTCACATCTCAAAAATGGGACACTCTGTATGGCTCTTAATCATTGTTACATCTCATCAGGGAGGTGAGACATCTAACGATATCAGGTAGAATAGTGTACTATAGACATATATGGACACACAGCTGCACACAGATGTGTAGCCAATAAAAGAGACTCTGCAAACGGGTTCTGTCTAGGACTGTAAGGCCATTTAAAAAAATATACATGTTTAGCGTCCCCGCCCGCTTCCTTTTTGGGGGCCGCCTCCTATTTGTTTTTATTTTTATTTTTTTTTATTTAATTTTATTTTTTTTGAAAGAAAAAAACCATGAAAAACACTGCTAAAATGGCTCTATTTCTGATTAAAAAAATATATATATTGTCGGCGGCCATCTTGAAAAAAAATAGCCCCGACTGTCAGGGAAAATGTACCGAGCGGCCATTTTGAGCGGCCATTTTGGAAGAAAAAAAAAAGAGAAAAAAAGGGCCTCCTCCTTCCTATTTTTTGAAAAAACAGGACGCTAAACATGTTTTTTTTTTTATTTGGCCTAAAGGGAAGTGATTTTAGTGAGACGAGGAGAAAGAGTACCCAGAGCAGAAAAGAGAACAACATGAGAATTACAATTATGGACCGGCATCCTGCTATATATACCTTTAGACTTGGAACGAAGAGGGCTGTAGAAGTCAAAATGGTCTCTCTGTCCTCAGGGCTAACAGAAACTCCAGGAGCATGGTGCTGAGTTCCTCCAAGAATCACTTCATTACAACTGCAAGGAGATGGCAGGGATGAAGTGGTGATCAGACATTTGCTTTAGTGACAATTGCTCCAGTTTGTTATCAAAATTATACGGTTAAAGCCCCTCTGAAGTGTTGGGAGCTCCAAATTCGCCAACAAATTTGATGGCAAAATTTCACTAAAATTGTGTAATGATTTGAAAGAGGATGTCATATAACACTCAACTCAGCAAGGATTTTCAAAACAAATGTTTTTAAAGCCGAATATTGATGAAAAAATACAAAACTTGGGTGAACGCAAAAAACCTAAACTTTGTGTTCTTTCATTAATATTCGTCTTCAACATATTTATTCTGAAATTCTTACAGAAGTCAGTGTTAAATTACATCCTCTTTCACTTCATTATACAATTGAAGTGAATGTTTGCCATCAAACTGTTTGGGCTCCCAACGCTTTAGAGAGGCTTTAAAGGTACTATGTCCCATTTGCAGGCCCAAAAAATGAAAAGGTTAAATTCCAACGGCATCTGAAAGATAATACTAATTTAGAACTTCCCTAAAAAAAAGGGGGCTTGAAAATGTCTTTAAGTGGGAAAATAACGACTATTAGTTATCAAATCGACTTAAGAGCTACAATGTATAGAGCCAGTAAGTAAATAGAAAAACAATTTGGTTTTAGGTAGACCTAAGGTTAGATTCAGGTTTAGGTATAGTGTTAGGTCCAGGGTGGGAATTTAAGGATTCAATTAGTGTAGGAAATTATCAAAGGAGCACCTACTACTACTACAATGACATCCATACAATTCAGAGTCAATTCGACTTTTCCTCCTGCGAGCAGGCTTGCAATGCATTAACATCTAATTTTTACTATTCCGATGACTATTCCGAATCTCAATCATTAAGACTTCATATATTTGAATGTTCATATCAAATGTTATTACAATTTTTTTTTAAATCAGATCATAGTCCATGCATACATTGGGCTCTTACCGTGGGATAACATAGAATCTGTATTTATCTGTCTCGGTCTTAGGCTCAACTTCAAGAGCGTAATGAATCCAAGGTGCTTCTACCTGAAAACAGGGAAAACCAATTAAACAAAGAGAAATTTAACAAAAGCACTATACATTTTGATATTGTTAAGGGAAAAAAATAATTGATGGGTAAACTTGTTTCACAAACTGTCTGATTTTTCAACAAGTATTTTAATAGTCATATACCAGTAGTACTACAAACATTCTTCATTTTCTTTTCTGGTCGCTACACAAACTCTGTCAAGTGCTGAATGCTGGATCTGACAATATAAATAAATAGTCTATCAGATCTATGATACCAAGACCTAGTGATCCAATTTAATGATTGGAACCATTTGGAAATCTAACCGTCATAGGGAATCTATAAAACAAAATACCTCCGCCACCACCTGTGGTGGGCAGAGGCATATAAATATTGTACAATTAATAATGGAGTCATTCTTACGTGAACGACCTGTCCTTGATTTGGCGCCATGTTCATATCCGAGACTAAATCTTGAGCACCGAGTCCTGAACAGTTGATGATGACATCACATTGACCTGCTAACTAAAATTATTTTGAAAAGCAAAACTAATAGTAATAACCAAGTAAAACTCATAATAGAAATAATCAAAAAAATATCACTATCTCTTCTTTATCACTTTGAATGTGGATTCTCTGACTGGTGTGTATTCGTAATATTGGATATTGTCAAATAAAACAATTGTTGTTTTGTACTTTGACAACTTTAATTATATCATATAAATTTGACTTGAAACCAAGTGTTCTAGGAGAAGAGAATGAGAAAGGGGTCAATTTCCGGGGGGGGGGGGGGGCAAACAAAATCCATTCCTGAAATTCCAATGAATATTGTTCCCTCCTATGGTAGGAAGCTTTTGCTCCTTCAATCTTAAAAAAAGACAATTTTATTCACTGAAAACTACAAGTTTTTAGTAGGATTGCCTGGCCTGACCAAACATTGGCATGTAACAGAATATACTTGATTACATCTGTTTCTGTTTTCTGTAATTTTCTTTTGTTTGTATTTTATTCCCATTTACTAGTGCTGAGTCAATTTGCAATACTCCATGAAAAACCATGTTCAATCTAATAAAGGTGTTCAAGCATTCAAGGAATTCTTTCCTTCCAGGTTCCCATGTCTTTCACAGCCAGGTAAGCACGTATCTCTCTTGATTATCAAGTAGAAAGAAGTAATAAAAGCAATTTTGCAAAAACAAAAACCAACTTCGTACATTTAGTTTAGTAACGAATATATTCCTTATTTTTTATTATAAAAAAGGGTTAATCTTAATATAACGATAATGTTTCCTTTCAGGTTGCAACCTATTCAGTTTATTTAATGTTCTTGTCAAATATGTTCTTAATCTGTATTTTATGTTATATACATTGTAGCTGATTGTTATACCATGAAATGTTGTCTTTTTAACTGAATGAAATCAAATTGAATTGAATTGAATTGAATATTGATATTTTGTGGAAAACATCATATTCCCCCCCGATTTCCATGATGGCTGTTGCCCCCAAATACATATTGTATTGCCAATACCCCAATTGTGTCAGACTGTATTCTTACCTAGCGCCTAACCTTTGATTTACAGCTGCAACAAGTTACATGTATACAAAACACCACGACTCCACACCCCAACATTTAGGAATCCCATGCTTTCTAGCCGAGTTAACTACAGCACAAGTGATATACATTGCCATTTGAATTTTTAAAGTTGATACTCTAAGCAAATAAATGTCCCTTAATTTGTTACCTACGGCAAGTATATGTTATTTTTAAGTTTTTCAATTACTTAGTATATCACAAAAAATTCTGTCTACTCGAAATCCTCAATTGAAATGTCTAAAATATCCGCCTCTCTTTGCATAGAAAATCAGTCACGACGCTGGTCTACTATTTATGACCTCACGTCCGGGAGAGAGTATATTCACGTACCCGGATGTTCCATAGCAAACATGTGCAGAGTGATACGATTTTCTGCATATTTTTGTTTCAAAGGCTGAAAAGTCTAATAAATCATAATTCTATGTACAATTCTTTACCTTCCCCTAGTACTTCATAGTATTAATATCAATTCCCCTTTTAAAAATTATGACATATACATGCCAACGATGTGCTATTAGTCGATATTTTCACCATGTAATTTTTGTTTTGGTGTTGAAATCGGCCCAGGCACGGAGTGAACAGTAGCTGTCTACCCATGCACAGTTCATTACCATACACTACAGCGATCTCCTGATGGTTTCTTCTTCCTTTTTCCATGTCTTTCGCCTTCCTTGGCCCTGAACATCCTTCATCTACCAATTCTGACACCGGTAGTCAGGAGCAAGTCTTTGTTAGTTGTTTTTCTTAGCTGGCAACGTCGCTTTCATTCTCTTGCAATTGCCGATAAACATAATAACTAGCGCACGTACGTTCCATCACAAGCAAGCAGCGCCTAGAGCAGCGGCTTGGTCTTACCTCCCGATTCTGCTTGCTCCACGAACGTTCATGCAAGAGCCGCATCACTCGCCAAAATATTATAGAGGAAGCGCGCTTGCATGATCTCGTTCAAGTTTGATATTTTACAACATAAAATGTTTAACTGGTACTGTATCCTTTTTTGAGGCAGTCACACACATCTATGATAAGTACTATCATAGTTCTAGACCTATTCGTTTACAAAACTGCTCATGTACATCTGATGACAATATAATGCATCCGCCTATTCATAAGTGCACGATTTAACTTTAATTCCTAAGCGGTAAACTCTTCTTAAATCTCTACCAAATAGGTGAATATGAGGATATAAAAAGAAATCAGCGACTGGAAAATGTTGCTTCGTTATTCTTCATTCAAATGAAAACAGAAAATCCATCAAATATACTCCTTAACAACAACAAATCTAAGCTCTGACAGGATAGCATTTACGTAGGGATATCACTGCCATTCACTCTCACTGAGCCCATGACTCCCGTTCGTGACGTTACGGATAGAGGCCCGACTCTACGTGCACTTCCGGGTTTCAGACTTAGATATTTTGGTAGAGTTTACTCGAATAAATTCATTATTCTAACTTGTTTTGTCGGGTGGACACCATTTGGTGTTATTATGAGGGTTAAAAGCTTTCTATTTATGTAATTATCTCAGTATTTGGGATTGTCTTAGAGTATCAACTTTAAGAATATTACCTCATGCAGAGATGCAACTTTCCGTTTTGATATTCTTCCCCCTGCTCGCACCAATCTGTTGCATCAAGAGATATAGTTGTAATAATGGATACACATAAAAGGAAATATGAATTCTCCTTTATAAAGTATGCATAATATTTTGATAAGTACAATCATCACCATTGGTATCTCAAAAGCAACCAAACAATACTCTATAAAACGTTGCATTATCCAAGAACAGCATAAGGAATTGTAATGCTTCAATTAATTGAATTTATTATTGTTGAAAACTTGAAAGAAATCTTCTGTTTTTTTAAATTATATTCTCCTACTCAAACTGAATTTTCAAGGCTTAAAATATATGCCTTACTACATGATAGGAAATTGTATTATAGATGTACTTTAAGTAACATGAAAAGAATAAGGAACAACTTGGGGATTCAAGTTTGAAATAAATTGATAAAAGAAAAAAAGAAAAATGTTCATTAAATCTTTGTGACAGAGGTTTCTAATGGCTCTTAATGTACTACAGTTCTTAAAGTCATAGAAAAAAAGCAAAATCACCATCATAATGTGGGATGGTTGTGCAACTGATCTAAAGTCAATATGATTTGCTGCAGATCGTACCTTCCCTCCAACTTAAAGACCGACATTACAAACAATTATGACTATTAGGAATCTCAATCAGAAAGATTGTAGACCCACCTGCTTTCAGCAACTATATAGAAAGACCATATTCTTCATTTTCCTTGAAGGGTGATTTACATCGAAACATGTATTAAACTTAAAGGAACCATTAAATAAAGACCATCTGCCTATGGAAGACCGTTTCCTCTTGGTCTTCCTTGGGTGGTCTTTATACGGTAAGCAGGTTTCATGGTCTTACATATCTTTTCAAAGGATATTGCGATTTCTTCAAATTAAGATTTGATTGCAGATGAATGATGCATTGTGTGATAGGCTTGACTCGTACTATCTTACCTGTCTTGTAGATATGGTAAG
>JAVYIG010011104.1:0-63454 GCA_035222895.1 Strongylocentrotus droebachiensis
AATCCTGCGTACGCCCCTGCCTCTCAGTATAACTGATTGGGAATGTGCAGGTGGACCACTATAGTCAGTTTTTGCAGGTTTAGGGTTATGTTTAAGGTTAGGGTTAGGGTAAAATGACCAAAATGACCGTTTTTACAGCGAGGTCGCGTTAGCCGGATTCGTTAAAGGAATAGTGTAGTGGGGTGGGTTCTTTACGTGCAAAGGTGTTGACTCTCCTCTATATACAGGGCCTCTATTGAACGTCCAAAATATGATGGATGGATGGAACGTTTCCCACTGCAGCATAGCCTGTGTTTATGAAACGGGGGGGGGGGGGGGGCTCATTAACACAAAACACAAGCTTAAGTCATCTGCCTGGGTGGAATCGAACCCATGATCTAATTGACAGGCAAACGCTTTATCTACTGAGCCAACTCACCTCCCTACTTTTTTTTTTTGTTATAGATAAATTGCTCCATAATGATAATCCCACTTCCTTCTCGATCCTTCTGTCATTCATATGGAAAATCTGAATTTGAGCTTTGAAATGATGTGTATTTCAATGATCATTAATACGAAATAAATTTTAATTCCTTTAAAACCATAATCAACCAAATAATGTATCAGTGAATCGCTTATTTGGACAAATGGGATCCCATCACTATACAGGCGCAGATCAGGATTTCTTAAGGATGGGGGGCCCAATTTTTTCTTTTGCTCCCGGAAATTTGAAAATCGAGCAGGCCGAAAATTCGCTCAGTGGGAGGAGGGGGGGGGGGGGTAGTGAGCACATTTTTTTTTTTGGGGGGGGGGCCTCGAAATTTGGCACCCCCTCCCCCCTTGAACGCCAGGGGGGGGGGGCCCCAACTCCCAAAAAAGTAAAATTAACGTTGTTTTTTCCACGTTTTTTTTCCCAGGGAGGGGCCAACCCCCCCCCTGGATCCGCCACTGTCACTATATACCACTTCAGGTTAGGTCTTGATGAAAGGATGATAGAAGAGAATGTGAGCTTCAATGATGTATATTTTGATCAAAAATAATTTGGAATTCTTGAGTAATTGACAAATAAAATACAGTTTCCTTTTTCATTTAGGGACATCCTGTATTAAACCATGCATATCCTATATTTTTTTCCCTCTAATATTAAAGTACATGTATGTGCAGATACATGCAGAGCCTTAATATTTGATATCTCCATAGTAATGTTATAGTTGATGCATAACGCAAAAAGACAAACAAAATAAAGGCTGTTATACAACTACATCTGAATAATTGCACTTTATTAAGACTTAGGAATAAATTGAGTTTAATTTAAGCATGAATACCATTATAGATGAGAAGCATTTTCTGTGTCATTTCTAATACATGTACACCTGTTCTTGATAAATAGTGCATTTATATGTATATTATTTTTTAGATAGAAACTATAGAAATATTAAACATTACATATCATCATACATATTTGAACTAAAATTTAGAACATATCTATATGTATAGTATGTACAGGATACATCTGTACAAACAATCTTTTATCAAGGTATATTATTTAATTATACATTTACGAACAAGATTTCACAAGATAAGAAAGGAAAAGCTGGGGAAATGGAAGTAGTTTGGAGCCAGAATACATGAACATGTTTCAAAGTATACATTTCTTACCTAGCAACTGTACTAATTGCAATGATGTAGATTAATTATGGTGGATGTCTTGAGCATTTAAAAAATAAAAAACAAACCTAATTTCAAAATACCTGTCAATGATCTATGTTCATTATTTGAGTGCATTACAGTAACATAATTCTCATTACTATTTTATGTGCAGACAGTGCAGTATACTACTCACTGTACAGGGCAGACCTTGATTGAGCAGACATGAAAAGAAAGGTTTCAACGCACACTTTTAGAAACAATTAAAGATAAACGAAAAGTGGGGATGGCGATTAGCGCTACCAAATTGTAAGTGTCCTTTTGGTAACTTGGACCATTTATATTCATGATTACATGAAGTTAGTATTAGAATGTAAGTATTTTACGTTGATGATGTATTGATTATATAAATTGTCTAATATCATGATTATGTCGTAATTTAAAATTCGTTAGTAACTTTGAAAAAAGACCATGAAGAAAAATTAAATAAACAAATTCAAATATCTCACTCTATAGAATACTGCAAAATTGCATCATTGGCTAAAGTCCTACCCTGTATTAGTCACACAAAAACATATGTACAAATACAAATACATCTTCTTATGGTTTGAAGTTCATACCTCAAATGGTTCTTGAGATATTGCGTTAATGAGAAAGCTCGCATAAGGACGGAAGGACAACCCGAAAACATAATGCCTCTGGCACCACCTTCGATGGGCGGAGGCATAAAAACTGTAAAACCCATCAAAACGAATACTTAATAAATGTTCATGAAAGTTATGTTATCACCATTCATTTATGCACCAGTTGTACATCCTATGAAGTTCTTTTTTCAAGGGACAAACAAAGTTACATGTATTCATGAGGCACCCCTATCTCCTCGGCAGTGAATATTAAAATTGTAGTGGATTCTTCTTGTTTAAAAGATCCGTGGATATTTGGGGTCATTTGTAACATCTGATATCTATGAACTGGTACACCCACAACAAAAAGTGAGTCATTTGACACGTTTAAGCATAATTTTCGTGAGTCAGGTGTAAATTGACTCATTAGTAACAACCAATGAGTCTCTATTGACTCATTTATATTTCACCAGTGTGTCAATCATGAGCTGACGCATTTGCAAATGCTTCGACTGACTCACATGGTCGTAAAAAATGAGTCAAGATCGACATAAGAGCATTTTAGAAGAAAAAAGTGAGTCAACTTGAAAGTGAGGCTGTATGCATGCGCGCGCATACTTTCGTGACGTCATCCAAAATGCGCATTCTCGAGCCATATTTAAATTCCCGATCGACGACGCGACGTCGCCATATTATATCTTGGATTCAGAAGAGTTTTGACTGCAGCTAGTGAAAAATTGGTACGCATAATTATTCATATGGTTTTAAACGATGATTTTTATGACTGGATTCGTGGGCTGAATCTTCTGATTATTATACAAATGATGCATGCGTTCATTTTACGATATCCGCACTCGAGTTGATGAGGCTGTGTGTAACTTAACTACGGTATAGATTCTCACTATGAACATGACAGACAATGAAAGCGGACAAAATATACAGTTCCTCAGGAAAACAAAGGAACATCCCTTCACTGCTATGTAAAAATGTGTAGAACAGGTGAATATGCATGTGACACCTGTTCTACACATTTTTACATAATAGCAGTGAAGGGATGTCCCTTTGTCTACCTGAGGAACTGTATATTTTGTCCGCTTTCATTGTCTGTCATGTTCATAGTGTCTACTGTATCGCACGAAGCCGTGTCGAATGAAAACATGCATGATTTTGCATCATTGTTTTATACAACGAAACTCCTAGATCCTTGTTATTTGATGTAAAACGAATTAATTCAAGATTGTTTCGTGACAGTATGGGTGACAAATAAATCTCAAGTTAAGGCTTAATTTAGTGCGTACAAAGTAGATTTTTCAGATTCGGGTAGCGGGACCACCGATTACATCGCTAAAATGTGATATTTTAGGATATATTTTCCATTGCAAATGTTGACAGTGACTCTGGCATGGTATGGTATGTGTGTGATAGGCCTAGGGAGTAGGGGGTCTATGTCATGATGCACCCGCAACAAAAAGTGAGTCACCCTTACTCAAATTGATGAGTCACTGGTTTGTCC
Organism: Strongylocentrotus droebachiensis; assembly: GCA_035222895.1. Taxonomy (NCBI): domain Eukaryota; kingdom Metazoa; phylum Echinodermata; class Echinoidea; order Camarodonta; family Strongylocentrotidae; genus Strongylocentrotus; species Strongylocentrotus droebachiensis. Next base: position 3,763 of record JAVYIG010011104.1, read on the forward strand.
GTACAGCGAAACACTTGAAGGATCATGTGAGTCACTATGACTCGATACAAATGAGTGTTATTTATCTAAGACTCACTTGAAGTGAGTCTTAGAGTATTTATCTAAGACTCACTTGAAGTGAGTCTTAGATAAATAAGACTCATTTGTATCGAGTCATAGTGACTCACATGATCCTTCAAGTGTTTCGCTGTACGGACAAACCAGTGACTCATCAATTTGAGTAAGGGTGACTCACTTTTTGTTGTGGGTGTATGTTAATATAAATATGAACTGGTCTATCATATAAATAACAAAAATAGAATGGGAACAATGACATTATCACACTCAAAACAATCTGCAGCCACACAAGCACTATCTGGGACAAGCATGTGATGTCGGTGTGCCTAGAACATCAATACTGTTTCATATTATTTGAACACTCCATAAATATAGAACGTAAATATTATCACTATGTCATATGACACAATCTGCAGCCACAATGTGAAGATCTTTGATAGGCCATAAGTTTGATTAAGACTCCCCTAAAAGAAGGATGCTATTGAATTACTACAAACATTAGGTAGACTCAAATATTGGATGTGGTTGGTAACGTTTGGGACGTAACATCTCCGACTTGCCCGTAATTAGTGGCTAAATAATAAAGGTCAGACCGGAGTCAACGGACCACTTTGTTCTTTAATACTTGGTGAGAACCAAGAGAAGTACTATATTGATGACTGCTCCTGTAATACCAAGTGATGGGAAGCCCAGGTTAGTCAGGAGCACAGCACCAATGATCGGGGCCAAGGTGCCAAGCAAAGATGTGCCAGCATATGTAAGGCCAAGGATAGTTCCTGGAGATAGAAAGAAAGAAAGAAGTTTGGAAAGAGTGAATGTAGAACCGTGTGAAGGTCGTTCACAGGTCATTCACAGCACGATATGCTGGCATGAGGACTGATAATAGTTCCTGGAAAAATCAGTATTGGCAATTATTTTAATATCATATTTAAACCTAGATTAAGGACAACATTTACATCACTTCCTTCCTAAAAACAAAAATTCGTTTATTATTGTTCGATAATCTTGTCGCAATATGTTTTCCCTTTCCTATACTAGATGAAAATAATTTTCTTACAATAGATATCATCTAAAGATCACAAGTACTAGTAGAAGTTGCAAAGAATCCCATAAAAATATAAATAAATAAGTCCGATCTTTTGCAGCGAGGTGCAATGACGATATGTGGCATTAAACTGGCTGATTTGTCCATGTACTTTCAAAAACATCTGCTAAATATGCCACTCTCCAACGATGCAACAAAGCAATTCATTATTGCGTGCCATATCGCAACAAGAAATTGTCCAGAAGAGGCACTGTGCCGCATATAGATGCACCGGCATTTTGTTAGCTAACCGTGCTGTTTGTACATGCAAACCAGGACTAATATCATGAGTCAGACACCTAAAGATCAACACTTTTAGAAAAGACCGGCTTGCTAGCAAATCTTTTTCACAATCTGTTGTGCACGATGTTCTTCTGTCTTAGACGAAGAGGGAGACATACAGAGACCAGTGGTGGAACCTTTAAGTGGAACACTCCGCACTGTGAAAACCATTTGCATGGTTATAGTGAATCAGTAATATTAAGACGTTAAAAGACTGGAGGTGCTGCTACACCTTGTTTCGCGTTCAACAATAGGCACTTTTAGAAATGCACGTCAAGAGCTTTGACTGCAACGTGTGACGTCATTTTAAGGCACTGCGCCTGCGTCACGTGGTCTCAGTCGGCGATCGAGAATGCGTCAACCTTGATTTTCCTAAATCTAGTACATGCAATACATACATACATATTGACATTTATAAAGCGCCTTTACATGCTGAAATGTGTAGAACAGGTGTCACATGCACCTGTTCTACACATATTTACATATTAGCAGTGAAGGGATGTTCTTTTGTTGAGGGTAGAATGAGGAATGTCCTCTTTCTTTGTCCGTGATGTTTATTGTGTTACTTCCTGCATGCATATCGTCGAGTGCAATCTAAAAGATTTCTAATTATAGCCAACATGGGCAGTTAAGTACGTTGACACGCATGATCAGTCGGCGTTCGTCGTGTTCTCGTTCACTCATTCTAAAAGTCCCTAGTAAGGGATAGAGCAACGTCGATCTGGCGCTGCTCAGTGGCTGCCGGGCTCACGATCAATTGGGCAAAAAGAATTTCCATTTTTAGTTTAACTTAATAAAATTTGGAGTGGATATTAAAATATTATTATTATTATTATTATTATTATTCTTAAGTACGGGTGCTTAATAATATGTGAGTAAATACTAAATGCCAATACTGAATAAATCGTAGAGTAAAAATCTTCAATTTTAAATTAAAATGTCCTTCTATTGATTTGATATTAAATATTCTCGACTTATCACATTGCATTATGTTGACTGTCTCGAGGAAAAATAGCTTAGTCATCCTGTTGGCATGCAGAACTATTTCATCATTAGGGCTGGGCATCAATCAACTAATGCATTTCTTTAATCCCAATATTTCTTTTACTTGATATGTCATCCTCCTCCTCCTCCTCCTTCTCCTCTTCTTCATCGCCTATCACCACCACCACAATTACAATTATTATCATCATCATCATTCATCATCATCATCATCACCATCAAGCAGCGTCAAAACTATTTACAAATTAAATGTCATCAATACCTTTCCCGTCTGTTTGTCCCCTTTCACAAAGATATGTAATACAAAGATATATAAGGATCTAATCTAGCGCCAAACATCCTACCAGATTCCATCTTACACCTCCAATATCATCAATACCATCACTGATGCCTAAAACTCGGTTTCTATGTTAACGGAAAACCAAGTTCGGCTTGATTAAAAACGTCTGGTATTACAAACATTGCGGCGTCGTATTTCAATGATTATAAAATGAACTATGGGCGGAATAGTTAAACAGAGGAGTATGGATAAATTGGAATTCTCGGCCATATACGGACTTGCAGAAAGCTTGGTCATTTGAATCCGAATGATATGAACTCAATTCTAGTCAAAAATCTGCTTTGTTCACTTACATTACACAAAATCTTACCACTAATATTAGTAAACATTTTGATGTGACATTCAAGAGGAAGCAAAATTTCGTTTTGACGACTTGTCTTCAATTTCCCCTTTTTCAAAATCTCCTCAAGGGTTGACGAGAGTTCAACGGGTGAGAACTTTCTAGGCGGTTCTGTAATTATCAGTGGCGTAATAAGCAAATACTTTTTGGGGGGTCAGAACAAAATCCGCATTACCACAAAGTAGCATAATGCAGGGGCGGCGGAGCGTCTTACAAAATAGGGGGCAACAACAAAAAAGGGAACTTTCTATAAAAATAAAAAAAGGGGGCACCTACAAAGGGAAACATAAAAGACATACATTGGTAAATACCCCTACATCGTCATGATTGTGATAACTCTACCAGGGATGATATCAATATTTGTTTCTATCTTATGTGGTACAAGATACTGCTTATAATTAAGCAACATAACCTGCAATTGGGTGTAATGGTCTGAATATTAATTTTTGAGGAAGCGAAGCGAGCGAGCAAAAAAATTAAGATTGGTGAGGTCCCAGTGCGAAAAGTTACATCTTATAAAGAAGATAAAAAGGAAAAAGGAGAAAGGAAAAGTAGGCACTTATCAACAGGGAAAAGGACAGTTATTTAGAAAAGAAAAGGTGCTCGTGTTAAAGTAAAAAGGGCAATTATCTGAGGTAAAAATGGCACTTCTTGCACCTGAACAAAAGAACACGCAACAGAGATAAAAAGAGAGGAAAAGGACAGTTATTATAAAAAAAAAGGGGGCACTTGACCTTTGTAAAAATGGGCTTTTAGGGGGTACCTGAAAAGTGGGGGCACAGTGCACGTTTCACTGTTTTTGATTGCCGATATATCGATTAGTTTCTGCCGCAACTCACCACAAAGTCATCGCATTTCAAGTTAAAATGCATTTGAAAGTTATTGCAATGGTAGTATGAACCTCAGAATTTGTACAAGTTTTCTTTTCAACTGTAGAGAAATTATAAAGGCAGCAACTGTAAAGAAATAATTGAGCCAATTTAATGAAAATGCTGAATAAAAGTATACACCAAATCGCGTGAATTGAGTTTGAAAATTGAAATTTTCTTCAGCTAGGGGGGAGAGCAAATTCCCCCTCAGAAAAATCAAAATGGGAACAAAAACTTTGCAAAATTGAGAAGGAAATAGGGAGAATCGGCTACAAAAAATGAACACCAGGAAGTCCGTTGCTTGCCCAGGCTGATAGCTAGGGTGCCTACGCGCAGGCGCCGGGGATCAGGCGCCCCCCCCCCCCCTTGGCGGCTTAAACAAATATTAACAAATTAAAGAGAAACAGAAAGAGAAAAGGAGGAAAAAATGTCATTGACACTGTCATTAACCATGCCATTCATGAACTATGAAGCGAACAAAAACAGAATGAAAGGGTAAAAAATATATAGATTCTGATTCTGTGCTCTGCTACGCTACCCAGCAGATCATCTAAAAGACAGCTTTTGACGAAATCAATAGGTGCTCTGCTACACTACGCGGCAGATCACCTAATTACAAATATTAAACGACTAGTTCAGAAGTAACAAGCTACTATTGAATTTTAAGAAAACGAAGTATGTATCATTCCATCCGAACAGGAAAAAATTCCACCAAACACTGACCCCGTAAGAATTGAGAATACTGTTATTGAGAGAACTGATTCATTAATTTCCTAAGGCATTCTTATTCATGAGTCACTTGATTGGAAGTATCACATTGCTAATATATTTTTTGGGAGGTTAAACCCCTCCCCCTTTGGTATTTGTATGTGTGTAAACCCCCCTAAACCCCCCCCCCCCCCCTTGATTTTTTTTTTTTTTTTTTTTTTTTTTTTTTTTTTAATTATACAAAAAAAAAAGTGACCTTACCAAAAAATGTCAAATTTTCAAATTTCGAGACAAAAAAAAAAAAAAAGTGTCCTCCTCTTCCCTTTCTTCTCTTTTTCATTCTTTCCATTTTTGTTTATATTGCTTTTGTGTGTTTCTGTCTGATTGTGGGTGTGTGCATATACAGGGGTGGTACTAGCCTTTTGACAAGGCCTCGTGACTCTGGCTAAGCGGCTGAGAAGAGTCTAGATACCCCGGGTGAACGCGCGACCGAGTGACGAATGTCACGCACTGGCGTTCATTCAGGTTTTCGCGATTAGTCTCTTTTTAGTCGCTCGGCGTCTATCAGGCATGTGACCTTGTTTAAAGGCTAGGGTGGTACCTGCTGATAGTTAATGGTCGGTCCTTTTTTGTCATTCTTCTTCTTAATGTACTTCTTCTTAATGTACCTAGTAGGTTTTAGATATTCCGCTATTTAAATTAATATTATTACCTTGATAGGGGCCTCATGACAAGCACAGGTTGCTTCTTAGAAGTCCTGGCCTATTATTTATTCTGTATTTATCATTTGTAATGTTTTTTATGATGCCAAATAAACTGAATTATCATAACATTTGAATTAGAGGCATACGCCCAATATTACTTTGTTCTGACTATACGTAGACTTTGTCAGGGGCAATATTTCCTTATTCTTTCTCTATCTCTCTCTGACCCTCTCTCTTTTTCCCTCATCCCTCCTCACTCCCTCACCCAACCCCTCCCTCTCTCAATCTCTCTTTTTTTTAATATGTACCTTTTTAAAAGTTATCTGGAACTTTTGTAGACTCTGTCGATCCGTAACTCATCTCAGGTTACCTTTGCTCCCGGATGAGGAAAGAAAGATCATGAGAGTTCAAAATAACAGGAAATAACACCCACCTCGTAACAATAGAGTCATGTGATAAGCAATTTATCTTTAACATTAATATGAATGACATTTAGTAATGTAAGTGCAGTAACCTCTGGATTAGAAAACTCCGCCATTTTGTCTAACCCTTCATATTATTCAACACTGCCTTTCACTGTGGGGGTATAAATAGCGAACATGATACTACACAAAGCTGATCCGATTCTTTGAAACTAGATGTGGCTCTTTAGATTACCGCAAAAGGGCATACTTTGTAAGGAACAGTGGATAATTTCGTTAAACAGGTGCACTTTTCAAAGGGCATTATTAATTAGAAAAAAGGACATTAATCAAAGTAACAAACGGAACTTATCATCTTTAAAAGGGGGCATTTTTCAGGGGTGAAAAGGTGTATTGTTAGGAAGGTAAAGGGGCAATTAGTTGAAAGAAAAAAGGGGCACTATTCAGAAGGGCAAAAGCCATTGTTAGGAAAATGGGCACTTATCATACCCAAAAATGGGCTATCAGCAGAGATGAAAAGGGCCATCTATTAAAAAGTAAAATACACTATCAAGGAAAAAGGACACTTGTCAAAGTACAAGGGCAGCTATCAGATATGGATAGGGACACTTATCTGAGGTGAAAAGGGACACTGGGGACAAAGGGGACAAAGTGAACAAAGGGGAAGAGGCGCTTATTAGGAAGAAAATGGAACAGCTTCGCTACAAAAAAGGGGCACTTTTGGGTTACTTGAGAAAAGCGAAGCTCTAGTTTTATTTCTTTCTTTCGTTATTATTTACTTTAAGTTTCTCTCTTTCTTTCTTACTTCCAATGCTTTCCTTCTTTCTTTCTTTCTTTCTAACTTACTTTAATTTTCTTTCCCTCTATCTTTCTTGCTTACTTTCATTTTTTTCCTCTGCTCCTGGATGAGGAAAGAAAGATCATGAGATTTCAAAATAACAGGAAATAACACCCACCTCGTAACAATAGAGTCATGTGTTTAAGCAATTTACCTTTTTTTTTTTTTTCATTTCTTTTTTGTGTGTTCTAAAATACTGTGACTCGCAGTCGTGTAGTGACCAAGATAAGGGCTGGGGTCTCACAGAGTCCTACCCCTCCCCCTTCTTCTCTTGGGCCTCCGAGCCGGAGGTGAATTCTTTGTTTCAAGGTGCTACACAGCCCCAATCCTACCCCCACCCCAAGATCGAGGTTATATTTCATTGTTTGTTGGTTTGATTTTTGTGTTCTCATTTGTTTTAATTTTCACTTATTGTTTGGTTAATTTTGGTTTTGGTTTCTTCTGTTTTCGCTGGACCTGGGATTTTCGGACGTCAGTTGTGCTTCTCATGTCATTACCTTATACCCTCAGCTCCCTAGTGATCCCAAAAAATCATTCCCACAGGGCCCTGCTACTTAATAAGATGAATTATAAATGCCGGAAATTTGAGAAAAGTTGCTCTCGGTCGCTTTAAATACAGGACACAAGGTCATGTGAGGGAGGCAATACAAAAAAACATCATGTCAAATATAGCCCCTATGGTAATCATATTTCTTTTTAACATTAATATGAATGACATTTAGTAATGTAAATGCAGTAACCTCTGGATTAGAAAAGTCCACCATTTTGTCTTACCCTTCATGTTCTTCAACACTGCCTTTTACTGTGGTGGTAGAAATGGGGAACATGTTACTTCACGAAGCTGATCCGATTCTTTGAAACTAGATGTGGCTCTTAAGATTACCGCAAAAGGGCACACTTTGTAAGGAACAGTGGTTAATTTCGTTAAAAAGGTGCACTTTTCAAAGGGCATTATTAATCAGAAAAAAGGACATTAAGTCATTAATCAAAGTAACAAACGGAACTTATCATCTTTAAAAGGGGGCATTCATCAGGGGTGAAAAGGGGTATTGTTAGGAAGGTAAAGGGGCAATTAGTAGAAAGAAAAAAGGGCACTATTCAGAAGGGCAAAAGCCACTTATTCGTTAGGAAAATGGGCACTTATCATACCAGAAAATGGGCTATCATCAGAGATGAAAAGGGGCATCTATTAAAAAGGAAAATACACTATCAAGGAAAAGGGACACTTGTCAAAGTACAAGGGCAGCTATCAGATCTGGATAGGGACACTTATCTGAGGTGAAAAGGGACACTGGGGACAAAGGGGACAAAGTGAACAAAGGGGAAGAGGCGCTTATTAGGAAGAAAATGGAACAGTTTCCCTTCGTAAAAAGGGCACTCTTGGGTTACTTGAGAAAAGCGAAGCTCTAATTTTATTTCTCTCTTTCGTTATTGTTTACTTTAAGTTTCTCTCTTTCTTTCTTACTTCCAATGCTTTCCTTCTTTCTTTCTTTCTTTCTAACTTACTTTAATTTTCTTTCCCTCTATCTTTCTTGCTTACTTTCATTTTTTTCCTCTGCTCCTTGATGAGGAAAGAAAGATCATGAGAGTTCAAAATAACGGGAAATAACACCCACCTCGTAACAATAGAGTCATGTGTTTAAGCAATTTACATTTTTTTGTTTTCATTTCTTTTTTGTGTGTTCTAAAATACTGTGACTCGCAGTCGTGTAGTGACCTAGATAAGAGCTCGGTTGTCACAGAGTCCTACCCCCTTCTTCTCTTGGGCCTGCGAGCCGGAGGTGAATTCTTTGTTTCAAGATGCTACACAGCCCTAATCCCACCCCCCCCCCCCCCTCCCCAAGATCGAGGGGATATTTCATTGTTTTTTGGTTTGATTTTTGTGTTCTCATTTGTTTTAATTTTCACATTTTGTTTGGTTAATTTTTGTTTTGGTTTCTTCTGTTTTCGCTTGACCTGAAATTTTCGGACGTCAGTTGTGCATCTCAGGTGATTAAATAATACCTTCAGCTCCCCTAGTGACCAGTAAAAAAAAAACCAATTCATGACGATGAAAATCAAAGTGTAATTTCAAGAGAAATATGTTCCTAGTCTTTCACAAATATTCTATGAAGAACTTTTTCAAAAAATAAGGAAATTACCGTAGATCAAGAAGACAACTATTACAACTTTTTCTAAATAAATCACTAAATTCACTTCATCTACTCATTATTTCAATCATACTCACCCATTCTCCGTGAACTATTAAAATCTTCTCACTTTCTTTCTTCTAACTTACTTTAATTTTCTTTCCCTCTATCTTTCTTGCTTACTTTCATTTTTTTCCTCTGCTCCTGGCTTGTTGTGCGTGCACCTAGAGGTTGCCCTTAAACAGCTCTCTGCGAATTGCTGATTTTACCTGGATTTTATACATTGCACCTTTTTGATATTGCACCCAGTGTTTTGTTTAAACATCTAGCACCTTGTGGACAAGTTTGGGTGAGTTTCTTACTGGGATTGTGTGGAACTTTTGAAAGTGAAAATGTTGGTCCTGTATGCTGAAGAACTACTTAGCCACCATATTGACTACACTACATGCATACATCAGTGCCAAGTCTGTGCAGTGGTGATGAATAGCAGCTGGTTCATTCATCTATGGAGAGTGTTCTGTTCAGTGACATAATGCCAGTAACTACACAATGGCTTTGAAATGGATCACTGGTCTTCTTTTATTAACCCTCTTATTGCGTGTGTCTCACTGTGAATGGAATGAATGTGGTAATGTCACTCTCAATTCCTCTACGTTCCTTGGTTGGGCTCAACCTTCACATCACTCATCGGTAAAAAAGAGTATAAAAACTCTGAAACATTTGGATAGACATATACGGTATTATTCAAATTCAACGGCCACTTTCCAAATATCTCTCACCATTTATGGAGATATAGAACCCAATCCAGGACCCCACCTCTACATTGGTAATCATGGTAACAGTGATCGACAAGAACGACCGGGATCCAATCCATGCAACAGTAACCATGATGTGGAACCTACTTCTGCCTGCCGATTCAGACAAAATTTCTACTATCTGCATCTCAACGACCATCCATCATGTCCATCTCTTTATGATGCATCACAATCCTTTAAGCTGGACTACAATGTTTGGAAACAGATCCACGAGCTTGGAATATCGCAAAGGCTCAAAACACATCGAGGATCAAAAGGAAGACGAAGGTCAAATAATACATACTTAAACATGCGAACCATACCAGTTTTGATTAGAGAAAGGAATTTAGTATATATAAGGAAAAGACAGATTGATAAAACTAATCTAAAGTCAGTTAAATTGTTAAAAGCAAATGAATATGATTTACCTTGTCTGTTTTTGAGTAATGTTCGGTCACTAAATAATAAGATTGACGAATTAGAGGTTGTTGCTGATGAAAAAAAATGGACTTAATTGCCCTGACTGAAACATGGACTGATGAAAATACTTCACCTGATTACTTAGCTATAAATGGATTCACTTTATTCTCCAAACCTAGAACTGGAAGAAGAGGGGGAGGAGTTGCATTGTATGTTAACAGAAGTTTTAATCCACACATTCTTCCTGTCATTGTACCTGATGAGATTGAGGCAATTTGGGTAATTATGAGACCAAACTTACTACCACGTGAAATTTCATGTATTGTTATTTGTGTTTTGTATTTTCCACCACGTAATCAATTTCAAAATGAGTATATTGGACACATTACCTCAGCAATTGATGATGTACTGATTCAACATCCAGATGCTGGTATATTTATAGTAGGAGATATGAATGATCTTAATATCCAAAGTATTCTCAATATTGACAATTTCCATCAGGTTGTAAATTTACCAACTAGGGAGAACAATATCCTGGATAAAATTATTACAAATTGTGGCAAATTTTACTCACCGGTCACGTCTATGTCACCCCTTGGGAGAAGTGATCATAACTGTATTTTGTTATACCCTCTCCCTTCTATATCGAGGCCAAAAAGGAAAGTTAAAAGAAGAATTGTTCGTCCTCTTCCTGTTAGTGGTTTGCGATTATTTGGTCAGTGGATTACTCAGAATTCATGGAGTGAAGTATCACAATTATTAGACCCTTCTGATAAATGTTCATTATTTTTAGATTCTGTATCGCTGAAGTTGAATAAATACTTACCTGTCAAAGAAGTTGAAATCAATGATAATGATAAAGAATGGATGAGTCCACGATTAAAAGCCATTTTTATTCAAAGAGAAAAGGCTTTCCAATGCAAAGATAAGCCGCTTTGGCGACGTTTGCGGAATAAGATCAATCGAATGATAATGTATAACAAAAATCGTTATTATAATACTCGTGTTACACACCTTAAAACAACAAACCCAGGTGCTTGGTACAAACAGATCAAGATAATAACTAAAAGAAATTTAGATTCACCAGTCATTAAAGGGAAAGTCCACCCCAGGATTTTTTTTAGCTGACGATATAGACCTAATAATACCATAAAGAATGATACAAGTCTCATTAAAATCCATGATCACATAACGAAGATATATCGACTTTTCTATCGAAAATCAGCCGCCCCCCAAATGCAAATGCGTTACATGGGCATGAAACGATTGTGACGTATGTTGCGAGCTGCCTTCTTATTTCGCAGACATTCACTTTCGCTCGCGGTACACTGTTATCGCACTGACACGACGAATCATGAATGAAAGTGAAAGCGAAAGTGAATGTCTGCGAAATAAGAAGGCAGCTCGCAACATACGTCACAATTTCGATACTATCGGTTATTTTTTGGCGATCGTTTCATGCCCATGTAACGCATTTGCATTTGGGGGGCGGCTGATTTTCGATAAAAAAGTCGATATATCTTCGTTATGTGATCATGGATTTTAATGAGACTTGTATCATTCTTCATGGTATTATTAGGTCTATATCGTCAGCTAAAGAAAATCCTGGGGTGGACTATCCCTTTAAAGTACAAGGTATTGCAGATAATGACCCCAAATGTTATGTAAAAACAGCAGAAGCTATTAACAAGCTGTTTATATCAATAACAAAAGACCTCCGACCCCTGGACATGAACAGATTACCTGCATTCTTACCTTCACAATCTATATGCCCAGAGGTCCAGCAATATGAGGTTTACAACATGCTTAAAAAGATAAAAAGTAACAAAGCAGGATTGAAAGAAGATCTTCCACCTCGTATTATTCATGAATTTGCATATGAATTAAGTCAACCTGTAGCAGATATCTTAAATGCATCTTTTCATCAGGGCATAGTACCATGGCAGTGGAAAAGAAGTCAAATCGTCCCAATCCCAAAGTCTCAACCACCAACAATTGAACAACTACGCCCCATAGCCTTAACTAGTCGTCTCTCAAAAATGGCAGAATCTTTTATAGCCAAGTGGCTTTTGGAAGACATATCTAAGTACATTGACCCTCACCAATATGGCAATAGACCTGGTTTATCAACATCTCACTATCTTATTAAACTACTGCATAATATTTTCGAAAATTGTGAGAGACCAAAATCTATGTCAACTTTTATTTGTACAGATTTTTCCAAAGCATTTGACCGATTAGATCACAATATTTTGATTAGGAAATTGATTAATCTCAATGTCAGACCTTTTATTATAAATTGGATAATAAGTTTTTTAAAACAACGTTCTCAGTGTGTAAAATATCAAAATGTTTTTTCTGAATATTTAACCACCCATGCCGGGGTTCCTCAAGGTACGAAGTTAGGCCCAATTTTATTTTTAATTATGTTTAATGATGCTTGCCAAGATCAATCGTTGTTATATTTTAAATATGTTGATGATCTTACTTTACTTGAAGGTCGAACTGTACAAAAACAATCAATATTACAACATGTATTAGATAATTTATTAGAATGGACAGAAAGTAATCATATGAAACTAAACCCTAAAAAATGTATTGCAATGAGAATTACATTTATGAAAAATCCATCTATTCCAGAGACTTTTAGTATTGGTGACTCACAATTGTTATATTTAAAATCTGTAAAAATTCTGGGAGTCTACATCCAGCAAAATTTGAAATGGGATACTCACATAAATGAAGTTTTAAAAAAGTGCAATAGAAAACTATACATGTTTAGAATGGTTAAGCAATATAAGTTACCAATTCGTGACTTAATACAAATATATGTTGGTTACATTCGTCCTGTTTTAGAGTATTGTGCACCTGTTTTTAATGGAGGTCTTACCTTAGAGCACATACAGGATTTAGAAAGAATTCAGAAAAGGGTATGTAAAATCATTTTAGGAAAAAGTTATAATAATTATGAAGACGCTTTGAAACGATGCCAGCTTGAACGATTACAAATAAGGCGTGAACAATTATGTGTTGTTTTTGCTGAATCTCTAATTAATAACCCACAATGCAAAGGCTGGATTCCTGAACGAAAAATTGTTGGCATGTCATTACGAAATAAACATAAGTATAGTCAATATAAATGCAGAACCTCTCGTTTTAAACAAAGTGCAATACCATATTTTATTGATCTTCTTAATAATCGCTGACTTTTTAATTTGTATATATGAACAGTTGTCTTTTTAACCAGACCAGTATTTTATCTGTCATGGTTTCATTGTATGATAATGTAGATATGTTTTGTGAATGGATATTCTTCCCTATTTATGTGTATCCTTTGATCATTGTAAACACATACATTTCAGCTTTTTAGCTGCAGCATGTGCATCATTATACTGTATGTTTTTCGAAATAAAACCTTGAATTGAAAAAAAAAATGAGAGTTCAAAATAACAGGAAATAACACCCACCTCATTACAATAGAGTCATGTGTTTAAGCAATTTACCTTTTTTTTGTTTCATTTCTTTTGTATGTGTTCTAAAAGACTGTGACTCGCAGTCGTGTAGTGACCAAGATAAGAGATGGGGTCTCACAGAGTCCTACCCATCCCCCTTCTTCTCTTGGGCCTGCGAGCCGGAGGTGAATTCTTTTGTTTCAAGGTGCTACACAGCCTTAATCCCCCTCCCCCCAAGATCGAGGTTATATTTCATTGTTTTTTGGTTTGATTTTTGTGTTCTCATTTGTTTTAATTTTCACATTTTGTTTGGTTAATTTTTGTTTTGGTGTCTTCTGTTTTCGCTTGACCTGAAATTTTCGGACGTCAGTTGTGCATCTCAGGTGATTAAATAATACCTTCAGCTCCCCTAGTGACCAGAAAAAAAAACAATTCATGACGATGAAAATCAAAGTGTAATTTCAAGAGAAAAATGTTCCTAGTCTTTCACAAATATTCTATGAAGAACTTTTTCAAAAAATAAGGAAATTACCGTAGATCAAGAAGACAACTATTACAACTTTTTCTAAATAAATCACTAAATTCACTTCATCTACTCATTATTTCAATCATACTCACCCATTCTCCGTGAACTATTAAAATCTTCTCACTTTCTTTCTTCTAACTTACTTTAATTTTCTTTCCCTCTATCTTTCTTGCTTACTTTCATTTTTTTCCTCTGCTCCTGGATGAGGAAAGAAAGATCATGAGAGTTCAAAATAACAGGAAATAACACCCACCTCATTACAATAGAGTCATGTGTTTAAGCAATTTACCTTTTTTTTTGTTTCATTTCTTTTTTATGTGTTCTAAAAGACTGTGACTCGCAGTCGTGTAGTGACCAAGATAAGAGATGGGGTCTCACAGAGTCCTACCCATCCCCCTTCTTCTCTTGGGCCTGCGAGCCGGAGGTGAATTCTTTTGTTTCAAGGTGCTACACAGCCTTAATCCCCCTCCCCCCAAGATCGAGGTTATATTTCATTGTTTGTTGGTTTGATTTTTGTGTTCTCATTTGTTTTAATTTTCACTTATTGTTTGGTTAATTTTGGTTTTGGTTTCTTCTGTTTTCGCTGGACCTGGGATTTTCGGACGTCAGTTGTGCTTCTCAGGTGATTAAATAATACCTTCAGCTCCCCTAGTGACCAGAAAAAAAAACAATTCATGACGATGAAAATCAAAGTGTAATTTCAAGAGAAAAATGTTCCTAGTCTTTCACAAATATTCTATGAAGAACTTTTTCAAAAAATAAGGAAATTACCGTAGATCAAGAAGACAACTATTACAACTTTTTCTAAATAAATCACTAAATTCACTTCATCTACTCATTATTTCAATCATACTCACCCATTCTCCGTGAACTATTAAAATCTTCTCACTTTCTTTCTTCTAACTTACTTTAATTTTCTTTCCCTCTATCTTTCTTGCTTACTTTCATTTTTTTCCTCTGCTCCTGGATGAGGAAAGAAAGATCATGAGAGTTCAAAATAACAGGAAATAACACCCACCTCATTACAATAGAGTCATGTGTTTAAGCAATTTACCTTTTTTTTTGTTTCATTTCTTTTTTATGTGTTCTAAAAGACTGTGACTCGCAGTCGTGTAGTGACCAAGATAAGAGATGGGGTCTCACAGAGTCCTACCCCTCCCCCTTCTTCTCTTGGGCCTGCGAGCCGGAGGTGAATTCTTTTGTTTCAAGGTGCTACACAGCCTTAATCCCCCTCCCCCCAAGATCGAGGTTATATTTCATTGTTTGTTGGTTTGATTTTTGTGTTCTCATTTGTTTTAATTTTCACTTATTGTTTGGTTAATTTTGGTTTTGGTTTCTTCTGTTTTCGCTGGACCTGGGATTTTCGGACGTCAGTTGTGCTTCTCAGGTCATTACCTTATACCCTCAGCTCCCTAGTGATCCCAAAAAATCATTCCCACAGGGCCCTGCTACTTAATAAGATGAATTATAAATGCCGGAAATTTGAAAAAAGTTGCTCTCGGTCGCTTTAAATACAGGACACAAGGTCATGTGAAGGAGGCAATATAAAAAAACATCATGTCAAATAAAGCACCTATGGTAATCATATTTCTTTTTAACATTAATATGAATGACATTTAGTAATGTAAATGCAGTAACCTCTGGATTAGAAAAGTCCACCATTTTGTCTTACCCTTCATGTTCTTCAACACTGCCTTTTACTGTGGTGGTAGAAATGGGGAACATGTTACTACACGAAGCTGATCCGATTCTTTGAAACTAGATGTGGCTCTTAAGATTACCGCAAAAGGGCACACTTTGTAAGGAACAGTGGTTAATTTCGTTAAAAAGGTGCACTTTTCAAAGGGCATTATTAATCAGAAAAAAGGACATTAAGTCATTAATCAAAGTAACAAACGGAACTTATCATCTTTAAAAGGGGGCATTCATCAGGGGTGAAAAGGGGTATTGTTAGGAAGGTAAAGGGGCAATTAGTAGAAAGAAAAAAGGGCACTATTCAGAAGGGCAAAAGCCACTTATTCGTTAGGAAAATGGGCACTTATCATACCCCAAAATGGGCTATCATCAGAGATGAAAAGGGGCATCTATTAAAAAGGAAAATACACTATCAAGGAAAAGGGACACTTGTCAAAGTACAAGGGCAGCTATCAGATCTGGATAGGGACACTTATCTGAGGTGAAAAGGGACACTGGGGACAAAGGGGACAAAGTGAACAAAGGGGAAGAGGCGCTTATTAGGAAGAAAATGGAACAGTTTCCCTTCGTAAAAAGGGCACTCTTGGGTTACTTGAGAAAAGCGAAGCTCTAATTTTATTTCTCTCTTTCGTTATTGTTTACTTTAAGTTTCTCTCTTTCTTTCTTACTTCCAATGCTTTCCTTCTTTCTTTCTTTCTTTCTAACTTACTTTAATTTTCTTTCCCTCTATCTTTCTTGCTTACTTTCATTTTTTTCCTCTGCTCCTTGATGAGGAAAGAAAGATCATGAGAGTTCAAAATAACAGGAAATAACACCCACCTCGTAACAATAGAGTCATGTGTTTAAGCAATTTACATTTTTTTGTTTTCATTTCTTTTTTGTGTGTTCTAAAATACTGTGACTCGCAGTCGTGTAGTGACCTAGATAAGAGCTCGGTTGTCACAGAGTCCTACCCCCTTCTTCTCTTGGGCCTGCGAGCCGGAGGTGAATTCTTTGTTTCAAGATGCTACACAGCCCTAATCCCACCCCCCCCCCCCCCCCTCCCCAAGATCGAGGGGATATTTCATTGTTTTTTGGTTTGATTTTTGTGTTCTCATTTGTTTTAATTTTCACATTTTGTTTGGTTAATTTTTGTTTTGGTTTCTTCTGTTTTCGCTTGACCTGAAATTTTCGGACGTCAGTTGTGCATCTCAGGTGATTAAATAATACCTTCAGCTCCCCTAGTGACCAGAAAAAAAAACCAATTAATGACGATGAAAATCAAAGTGTAATTTCAAGAGAAATATGTTCCTAGTCTTTCACAACTATTCTATGAAGAACTTTCTCAAAAAATAAGGAAATTACCGTAAATCAAGAAGACAACTATTACAACTTTTTCTAAATAAATCACTAAATTCACTTCATCTACTCATTATTTCAATCATACTCACCCATTCTCCGTGAACTATTAAAATCTTCTCACTTTCTTTCTTTCTAACTTACTTTAATTTTCTTTCCCTCTATCTTTCTTGCTTACTTTCATTTTTTTCCTCTGCTCCTGGATGAGGAAAGAAAGATCATGAGAGTTCAAAATAACAGGAAATAACACCCACCTCATTACAATAGAGTCATGTGTTTAAGCAATTTACCTTTTTTTTTGTTTCATTTCTTTTTTATGTGTTCTAAAAGACTGTGACTCGCAGTCGTGTAGTGACCAAGATAAGAGATGGGGTCTCACAGAGTCCTACCCATCCCCCTTCTTCTCTTGGGCCTGCGAGCCGGAGGTGAATTCTTTTGTTTCAAGGTGCTACACAGCCTTAATCCCCCTCCCCCCAAGATCGAGGTTATATTTCATTGTTTGTTGGTTTGATTTTTGTGTTCTCATTTGTTTTAATTTTCACTTATTGTTTGGTTAATTTTGGTTTTGGTTTCTTCTGTTTTCGCTGGACCTGGGATTTTCGGACGTCAGTTGTGCTTCTCAGGTCATTACCTTATACCCTCAGCTCCCTAGTGATCCCAAAAAATCATTCCCACAGGGCCCTGCTACTTAATAAGATGAATTATAAATGCCGGAAATTTGAGAAAAGTTGCTCTCGGTCGCTTTAAATACAGGACACAAGGTCATGTGAAGGAGGCAATATAAAAAAACATCATGTCAAATATAGCACCTATGGTAATCATATTTCTTTTTAACATTAATATGAATGACTTTTAGTAATGTAAATGCAGTAACCTCTGGATTAGAAAAGTCCACCATTTTGTCTTACCCTTCATGTTCTTCAACACTGCCTTTTACCGTGGTGGTAGAAATGGGGAACATGTTACTACACGAAGCTGATCCGATTCTTTGAAACTAGATGTGGCTCTTAAGATTACCGCAAAAGGGCACACTTTGTAAGGAACAGTGGTTAATTTCGTTAAAAAGGTGCACTTTTCAAAGGGCATTATTAATCAGAAAAAAGGACATTAAGTCATTAATCAAAGTAACAAACGGAACTTATCATCTTTAAAAGGGGGCATTCATCAGGGGTGAAAAGGGGTATTGTTAGGAAGGTAAAGGGGCAATTAGTAGAAAGAAAAAAGGGCACTATTCAGAAGGGCAAAAGCCACTTATTCGTTAGGAAAATGGGCACTTATCATACCCCAAAATGGGCTATCATCAGAGATGAAAAGGGGCATCTATTAAAAAGGAAAATACACTATCAAGGAAAAGGGACACTTGTCAAAGTACAAGGGCAGCTATCAGATCTGGATAGGGACACTTATCTGAGGTGAAAAGGGACACTGGGGACAAAGGGGACAAAGTGAACAAAGGGGAAGAGGCGCTTATTAGGAAGAAAATGGAACAGTTTCCCTTCGTAAAAAGGGCACTCTTGGGTTACTTGAGAAAAGCGAAGCTCTAATTTTATTTCTCTCTTTCGTTATTGTTTACTTTAAGTTTCTCTCTTTCCTTCTTACTTCCAATGCTTTCCTTCTTTCTTTCTTTCTTTCTAACTTACTTTAATTTTCTTTCCCTCTATCTTTCTTGCTTACTTTCATTTTTTTCCTCTGCTCCTGGATGAGGAAAGAAAGATCATGAGAGTTCAAAATAACAGGAAATAACACCCACCTCGTAACAATAGAGTCATGTGTTTAAGCAATTTACATTTTTTTATTTTCATTTCTTTTTTGTGTGTTCTAAAATACTGTGACTCGCAGTCGTGTAGTGACCTAGATAAGAGCTCGGTTGTCACAGAGTCCTACCCCCTTCTTCTCTTGGGCCTGCGAGCCGGAGGTGAATTCTTTGTTTCAAGATGCTACACAGCCCTAATCCCACCCCCCCCCCCCCTCCCCAAGATCGAGGGGATATTTCATTGTTTTTTGGTTTGATTTTTGTGTTCTCATTTGTTTTAATTTTCACATTTTGTTTGGTTAATTTTTGTTTTGGTTTCTTCTGTTTTCGCTTGACCTGAAATTTTCGGACGTCAGTTGTGCATCTCAGGTGATTAAATAATACCTTCAGCTCCCCTAGTGACCAGAAAAAAAAACCAATTAATGACGATGAAAATCAAAGTGTAATTTCAAGAGAAATATGTTCCTAGTCTTTCACAACTATTCTATGAAGAACTTTCTCAAAAAATAAGGAAATTACCGTAAATCAAGAAGACAACTATTACAACTTTTTCTAAATAAATCACTAAATTCACTTCATCTACTCATTATTTCAATCATACTCACCCATTCTCCGTGAACTATTAAAATCTTCTCACTTTCTTTCTTTCTAACTTACTTTAATTTTCTTTCCCTCTATCTTTCTTGCTTACTTTCATTTTTTTCCTCTGCTCCTGGATGAGGAAAGAAAGATCATGAGAGTTCAAAATAACAGGAAATAACACCCACCTCATTACAATAGAGTCATGTGTTTAAGCAATTTACCTTTTTTTTTGTTTCATTTCTTTTTTATGTGTTCTAAAAGACTGTGACTCGCAGTCGTGTAGTGACCAAGATAAGAGATGGGGTCTCACAGAGTCCTACCCATCCCCCTTCTTCTCTTGGGCCTGCGAGCCGGAGGTGAATTCTTTTGTTTCAAGGTGCTACACAGCCTTAATCCCCCTCCCCCCAAGATCGAGGTTATATTTCATTGTTTGTTGGTTTGATTTTTGTGTTCTCATTTGTTTTAATTTTCACTTATTGTTTGGTTAATTTTGGTTTTGGTTTCTTCTGTTTTCGCTGGACCTGGGATTTTCGGACGTCAGTTGTGCTTCTCAGGTCATTACCTTATACCCTCAGCTCCCTAGTGATCCCAAAAAATCATTCCCACAGGGCCCTGCTACTTAATAAGATGAATTATAAATGCCGGAAATTTGAGAAAAGTTGCTCTCGGTCGCTTTAAATACAGGACACAAGGTCATGTGAAGGAGGCAATATAAAAAAACATCATGTCAAATATAGCACCTATGGTAATCATATTTCTTTTTAACATTAATATGAATGACTTTTAGTAATGTAAATGCAGTAACCTCTGGATTAGAAAAGTCCACCATTTTGTCTTACCCTTCATGTTCTTCAACACTGCCTTTTACCGTGGTGGTAGAAATGGGGAACATGTTACTACACGAAGCTGATCCGATTCTTTGAAACTAGATGTGGCTCTTAAGATTACCGCAAAAGGGCACACTTTGTAAGGAACAGTGGTTAATTTCGTTAAAAAGGTGCACTTTTCAAAGGGCATTATTAATCAGAAAAAAGGACATTAAGTCATTAATCAAAGTAACAAACGGAACTTATCATCTTTAAAAGGGGGCATTCATCAGGGGTGAAAAGGGGTATTGTTAGGAAGGTAAAGGGGCAATTAGTAGAAAGAAAAAAGGGCACTATTCAGAAGGGCAAAAGCCACTTATTCGTTAGGAAAATGGGCACTTATCATACCCCAAAATGGGCTATCATCAGAGATGAAAAGGGGCATCTATTAAAAAGGAAAATACACTATCAAGGAAAAGGGACACTTGTCAAAGTACAAGGGCAGCTATCAGATCTGGATAGGGACACTTATCTGAGGTGAAAAGGGACACTGGGGACAAAGGGGACAAAGTGAACAAAGGGGAAGAGGCGCTTATTAGGAAGAAAATGGAACAGTTTCCCTTCGTAAAAAGGGCACTCTTGGGTTACTTGAGAAAAGCGAAGCTCTAATTTTATTTCTCTCTTTCGTTATTGTTTACTTTAAGTTTCTCTCTTTCCTTCTTACTTCCAATGCTTTCCTTCTTTCTTTCTTTCTTTCTAACTTACTTTAATTTTCTTTCCCTCTATCTTTCTTGCTTACTTTCATTTTTTTCCTCTGCTCCTGGATGAGGAAAGAAAGATCATGAGAGTTCAAAATAACAGGAAATAACACCCACCTCGTAACAATAGAGTCATGTGTTTAAGCAATTTACATTTTTTTGTTTTCATTTCTTTTTTGTGTGTTCTAAAATACTGTGACTCGCAGTCGTGTAGTGACCTAGATAAGAGCTCGGTTGTCACAGAGTCCTACCCCCTTCTTCTCTTGGGCCTGCGAGCCGGAGGTGAATTCTTTGTTTCAAGATGCTACACAGCCCTAATCCCACCCCCCCCCCCCCTCCCCAAGATCGAGGGGATATTTCATTGTTTTTTGGTTTGATTTTTGTGTTCTCATTTGTTTTAATTTTCACATTTTGTTTGGTTAATTTTTGTTTTGGTTTCTTCTGTTTTCGCTTGACCTGAAATTTTCGGACGTCAGTTGTGCATCTCAGGTGATTAAATAATACCTTCAGCTCCCCTAGTGACCAGAAAAAAAACCAATTCATGACGATGAAAATCAAAGTGTAATTTCAAGAGAAATATGTTCCTAGTCTTTCACAAATATTCTATGAAGAACTTTCTCAAAAAATAAGGAAATTACCGTAGATCAAGAAGACAACTATTACAACTTTTTCTAAATAAATCACTAAATTCACTTCATCTACTCATTATTTCAATCATACTCACCCATTCTCCGTGAACTATTAAAATCTTCTCACTTTATGCGAGTGGCGTCGTGCATACATCTGCATAACTACCTATCGATAAAATACATATTCATGACGCCCTCAACCAATCAGAATGCCGCCTAGAGTGCTCATTTCGTCTTCAAATGATCCAAAAGAGGCGGAGGAGCCCTAATCCCAGTCTCGTAATGATTTCCGCGCGTGCAGCTTTCTGTCTAGGTATATATTAAAACGTGTTTGGATGGAACACACCACACTGTGAAAACCGTTTGCATGGCTAGTGAATCAGTGATATTAAGTAACTATATAAGTACGGTGCTTAATATTGTCAGTTTATCTATATAGCGCTACGTTTATTCGCTCAGCTCTCTGCCTTCGCCAAGCTACTTGGATCCCGGCTCACACAAAACCAACAGATACAGAGCTTCAGAGATGGATCGTCGACAGAAAACCGTGCTGCTCTTTCTGGTATCAACCTTCATTATGTTCATGTGCCCCGGCGAGACGCAGGCAAGCTGCGGTTGCCCCACCTTTTGGACTGCCTACAACGATCATTGTTACAGGTTGGTTGAGTCAGGGGCAGGATTTTGTAAAGGGGTGGGGTATGATAATTTATCATTTATAAATTATATTGGATATTCTTAAAGCGCTCATATCCACCACTCAAGGTGCTGAAGGAACTTTCCTATTACAGCTGCCCAGCATAGGCCTATTTAAAGGTAATACAGATTTTGGTATGTATGGGGTCATGAATTTGGTTCAAATGAACATATTGGACGAGGCATATGCGATCCTACAATATTTAATTATCGTTGTCGCGGTTAAAATCGAGTCAAAAGTGATGAAATTGTAAATAACAAACTCTTTATGTTGTAAAGCTCCCTCTCAAGATCGCTATTACTTTAGCTTCAAAATAATGTTTCTTGACTGAAATCGACCGGTTTTCTATTCCCGTTTGGTAATTAAATATCAAAACTGCAACTGCATATTCCAAGACGTTCATGGTCGCAGCTACCATTGTATAGCCGTAAGCGCTTTTTGGAAAGTTAAACAATTTGCATAATGTACACAATTTATGTTTTTATATTTTACATTATTAGTTTATATATTGTAAGACATTGTTGAGTATTCTTGTTTTTTAAAGTATCGATTGTAATAGTTAATTCATTATCTGTTGTTTTGTTACTTATTATATACTGATTTGTACCAACATACTTTGTTAAGCTGTTAAAGGGGTTAGGCTCGACTAGCACATGTGCTATTATCTTGCCCCGGTTATCCGCCAACAGTTTCTCTTCTTGTATATGTAAAATCATTGAATGAAATGTATTGCTTTTGGTAAATAAATCAAATCAAATCAAACTCAAATGGTATAATTCAAATACCTTTAAGCTACCCTTTGTGTTATATAATCTACCACTGAAATACACTTCAAATACCATTCATCGTTCAGATTACCTTTCATTATCCCTTCAGTCTTTTTAAATTCTTTTTTAAATCCCTGTGGAGGGAAAAATATGGGGGGAAATTATTTTTAAACCTTCACCACTCAAATGGTATAATTTATTGAAATACCATTAAGATACCCTTTGAGTTATATATTCAACCACTGAAATACCATTCACCATTCAGAATACCCTTCTTTTTTTATTGGTAAGGGATATGCTTACAGTATTTAAATTTGACTGAGACCCCTGGGCCAAAATACACCTTAAATGAGGTTTTCGCGTGGTATTTTTCCCGAATTCACGCCCTTATTATTATTATTATTATTATTATTATTATTATTATTATTATTATTTCACAAAAAATTACTCCTAAACAAGTATTGTGAAATATTATTGTAACTCCTTGAACATTTTGAAGTGCGATATGGATTACCATTTAAATTGTTGACAATGTACGTGAAGTATAGGGGCTTCTTTATGTGTTTTACATTAGCAAGCTGACGTAATCGAAAGTTATAGACAACCGGCTTACCGACCAGCTTTCAATTCGGAGTCGGCAGGGATCCAGAAAAATACCCCTTAACGCGTACAGATTTTCAAAAAGTACCCTTTTTCTTGAAAATGGATGTCAAGATCACCGCGTCCAATCTATAAAAAAAACACCTTTATTCTTGGTCATGCACGCATGCACAGTATTTATATTCAACTAAGACCCTGGGGGTGTGAGGTCACCTCAAGCATTCCTGCAGGTTTAGGGCGGGGATGTTTGTGAGGAAGGTGAAATTTGTATTAATGATGGCGCCAACCGTCCCACGACGGATCGTAAGGAGGATCGATCTGTGAATTGCAGGAGTTGGCCTACGACCCGACCGGGACCTAGTCTAGTTCTGGACCCTATATAGATTTTTGTAATTCGCCGACTATAAACGTTAAGCCGATTGATGGCGCGATCCTTATTGGCTGCGATATAAGGATCGCGCCATCAATCGGCTTAACGTTTATAGTCGGCGAATTACAAAAATCTATATAGGGTCCAGAACTAGACTAACCGGGACCCGACCGTGGCAGCGAATAGTATATACGCACGTGCAAAAATACGCGCGGCGGACTGTGACCATCCATAGCAAAAGACGGGGCCGATCAGTACAATATTTATAATGTCCCTCAATGCTTATAAGTGACCTCCACCGTGATCTAACGAGATGAAAATGGAAAGTGCCTGTCTTACTACAAAAGAAAACTGTTTCGATGTCGCGACTCGACGACGCGGGCCTTGGATATCGATATGTAGCTGAAGTTCTCGTTTTCACCACAACGCAGATTCACCCCGAATGCGATTGTAGGATCCAGCCGACCACGTAATCCTCAACTTGACGCGTGCACAGAAGGTCTTAGTGCCCGTTTCACGTCGTAGATCACGTCGGTCGTGATAATCGAAAGATCTCTATTCATAAAAAACAGGTTTGTGTTAATTATTGTTCCAACTTTCAAATATCGTTCTGTATGTGAACAGCTTTTACCATGCATTTTTTCTTCAAATCAATATGACAATAACATTCTTTCTTCACCTTCTTTTTTCATCCTCCTTCCCATCTTCTTTATCCTCTTCTTCTTTTTCTTCTCCTGAAATATCAAACAACACAGACTATTCGGTCACCGGAAGACTTGGCATGAAGCTGAGGAATTTTGCAACCAATTCTCGGTGCCGTCTCTGGGACTGGGTGGAGCAGCCAGAGATAGCTTGGGGCATCTCGTATCCATCAATTCGCCAGATGAAAACGATTTCGTCGCCACTTACTACAAATCTACCACGGTATTCACAGTGCTCCGATAATGATGATAGTACAGTTAGTAGCAATAATGGACTTAATAATAATAACATTAGTAACAATAACAGTAATGATAATAATAGAATATTAATAGAATAAGAACAACAACAACATTAACGAATAATCATAGTAATCATAATCATGATGATCATGAAATTAATAATTATAGCGCATATTTTATACATGTTTTTGCCAAAATGTCTTAAAACATTTCCAAAGAGCTCTGGAGTATTACCCCGCCTCTGGTCTATAGCTGCATATAGACCGGGCACTGAAGCATTTAACAAAAATACCTTCCTACCTCTACCCATTCACTTCACCTGGGTCGAGTGCGTAACTGTGGATAGATGTTTTGCCAAAGGACCTTATTGCCCAAGCAGAGTTTTATGAATTTATCAATTACTTTAATGGACTTATCTTGTTCGTGTGCCTGTATCATTATTTTGTTAATTTAACATTGCTTTCTTGTTTATCGGGGGTGGACGTGGAGAGGGTATATGCAGGGGCGTCGCCAAAGGGGGGTGTGGGGGGTGCGACACCCCCCCCCCCCACCCTGTCAGGATAGTGTCGGTAAAATTGCGCTGCCGTCGGGAAAAAGAGAAAAGGGGGAGGGGAAAAAAGAGAGGGAAAAAAAGAGAGGGAAAAAAGAGAGGGAGAGGGAAAGAAAAGAAAAAAAGAAAAGGAAAAGAAAAGAAAGAAAGGAAAAGAAAGGAAAGAAAGGAAAAGAAAGGAAAGAAAAGAGAAGAAAGAAAGAGAAAAAAAGAAAAAGAGGGAGGAGAGGAAAGAAAGGAAAAGAAAGAAAAGAAAGAAAAGGAAAAAAAAGAAGAACAAAGAGTGAAAGGGAAACAAAAGAAAAGGGGGATGAAAGAGAGGAGAGAGAGGGGAGGTAAGAGTCTGAGAGAGGAGGAGTGGGAGTAAAAGAGGGAAAAGGGTTGTTGGGTGGAGTCGTCTCGTCGAGGGAGCAAGAAAGACACGGGTAAATATGTTGCTGTATCGGGTCAGCTGTGTCGGTATTCTTGCTCGATCCTCGTGTACTATATCAATGCAGAAGTTTGAAGTCAGTGAGATGTATATTGTCGGTTGGCCGACAAGTTTTTTTCCCTACGAACTGTGACTTCTTATCCGCTGTGACGACTTCGAGAGTGACTACAACTACAATACTTGTATTTTCTCGAAGTTTCACTTTCCTATAATATCAGCTAAATTGAGCTAAAGAAATCAGAGGTTTATAATTTTCGGGGAATCTAAATTCAAACCGGTTTAAGAGTCAACAACGATACGACAAATCGTCTTCCTTTCTTTAAATTGTGATGAAACGCCAAAGGGGAAACTTCATTAAGACGAGTCGAGAACGCTACAACGAATCGTCTTCTTTCTCTAATAATGTAAGGAAACGTCAAAGCTTCCGCGCTTCGCGCGAAAGTGGGAAACTGAATTCAGACAAATAGAGCTTACTAAAAGTCGAAAACGGTACAACGAATCGTGTTCTTTCTCTAATAATTTGAGGAAACGTCAAAGGGGGAAACTGAATTCAGATGAATAGGGCTTAATAAGTTTGAAAACGGTACGAGGAATCGTCTTCCTTTCTCTATATTGTGATGTAACACCAAAAATTCCGCGCTTTGCGCGGAGGGGAAAACTTCATCTAGACGAGTCGAGAAAGGTACGACGAATCGCCTTCTATCTCTAATGATTTATGGAAACGTCAAAACTTCCGCGCTTCGCGCGAGAGGGGGAAACTGAATTCAGACAAAATGAATAGGGCTTATTTAGAGTCGAAAACGGTACAACGATTCGTGTTCTTTCTCTGAAAAATTTAGGAAACGTCAAAGCTTCCGCGCTTCGCGCGAAGGGGGAAACTGAATTCAGACAAAATTAATAGGGCTTATTTAGAGTCGAAAACGGTACAATAATTCGTGTTTTTTCTCTAATAATTTGAGGAAACATCAAAGCTTTCGCGCTTCGCGCGAGAGGGGTTAAATGAATTCAGATGAACAGGGCTTAATAAGAGTCGAAAACGTTACGAAGAATCGTCTTCCTTTCTCTATATTGTGATGAAACGCCAAAAATTCGGCGCTTTGCGCGGAAGTGGAAAACTTCATTTAGACGAGTCGAGAACGGTACGACGAATCGTCTTCTTTCTCTAATAATTTGAGGAAACTTCAAAGCTTTCGCGCTTCGCGCGAGAGGGGTAAACTGAATTCAGATGAATAGGGCTTAATAAGAGTCGAAAACGGTACGAGGAATCGTCTTCCTTTCTCTATATTGTGTTAAAACGCCAAAAATTCCGCGCTTCGCGCGGAAGGGGAAAACTTCATTAAGACGAGTCGAGAACGGTACGACGAATCGTCTTCTTTCTCTAATAATTTAAGGAAACGTCAAAGCTTCCGCGCTTCGCGCGAGAGAGGGAAACTGAATTCAGATAAAATTAATAGGCTTATTTAGAGTCGAAACGGTGCAACGAATCTTGTTTTTTCTCTAATAATTTTAGGAAACGTCAAAGCTTCCGCGCTTCGCGCGAAGGGGGAAACTAAATTCAAAAAAAATTAATAGGGCTTATTTAGAGTCGAAAAACGGTACAACGAATCGTGTTCTTTCTCTAATGATATGAGGAAACGTCAAAGCTTTCGCGCTTCGCGCGAAAGGGGGAAACTGAATTCAGATGAATAGGGCTTATTAAGAGTCAAAAACTGTACGACGAATCGTCTTCTTTCTCTAATAATTTAATAAACGTCAAAACTTCAGCGCTTCGCGCGGGAGGGGAAGCTTCATTCAGATAAGGATTAAGAGTCGAGAACAGTACACCGAATCGTCTGCTTTTTATAATAATTTAATGAAACGTCAAAGCTTTCGGGCTTCGCGCGGGAGGTTGGGGGAGACTTCATTCAGCCAAGGATTACCAGTCGAAAACGGTTCAATTAATCGTCTTCTTTTCCTAATAATTTAAGGAAACGTCTAAGCTTCCGCGCTTCGCGCGGGAGGCCCATCACCCACACCCCCTAATGAGCGCGCTTTTAAGTGATTCTCTTGCTTACTACCGCCCCTCCCTAAAAAAAGATCCTAGCTCCGCGCCTGCATTAAAATATATAGCTATGATGCTGACTAAATTGAAGAAATAATTCGTATATTTATGTCGTCGAGGAAAATGACCATTTTGCGCATATGCAAGTACTATAGATAGTCCATAGGAAATCCTCTGGACGGCCATGCATTATGGCTCAAGGCATGGGCACACAGAGGATTTGTTTATGTTGGGAACCGGGGTAAAATGCAATAAATTATTGACAATTTATTGCATTTTCTGTTTTTTTTTAATTTATGGAAACTGCCCCCTACCCTAGCCCCCGCTGCGTACAGTCATGGTTCAGTGACAAAGCGATGGCCTCGTGACTGTGAGGCCCCATGATCAAAACCGTGTCGATGTGCTATACATTAGTGCCCTTTTGTGGGGCATCAATCCTCATCACTGTCATTTATGACTTAAGGGCGTAGGTCCCCTAGTTGATAAGCATAGTAGCATACACATGCTTTAGCAGTCACGCAAAACAAACATTGTCAAATTATTATTCAATAAAATCTGAGAATGTATACTATTATCTAGATCTATTATTTTTAAATTATTTTTAAAATAATTCCATAAATTGGGGTAAAATAAAAATATTCCAACTTTATGAGCGACAGTGTATTTACAAACAAAAGATTTAAGTTATCAGAATCGGTTTCATATCCCCTTTTTAATGGTTTGAAATGTCATCACATTATTATACACTAAACTCATTATAATTTGAGAAATAATAGCTTTGCAATCATATTCATTCTTTATGGGATGTCGTCTGCTTGGGCAGTATTGGTCCATTATGTGACGTCATTAAACATCGATATTTTTCTGGCGAATCTCTCGTATATCCCAGATGCTATGGAGGTGGTTGTATTTGTATTTTTATAAATGACCCGATATGTAGTTGACCTAAAACTTGTACGATGGCCATCTGTTCGCTTACCAGTTTCTAGTGATACATTATAGTCGACACATATTTGTGATTTTCTTTGAATTTCCACTTTAAAAAAAGGTTTGCAGGGCTATAAAGTATAATGTACAAGGGTACAATCCCAGTCACTGCACTAATGTCCTTTGGCAAGACATTAATTTACAATTGCCACTCTCCACCCAGGTAAAGGAAATTGTATACCCAGTATACGAAGAGATTCCTTGAATAATTGAGCGCCTTTTTCAAAGCTAGTATTTGTAGCCGTGCTAAAGCTGATTGCAGGACGCTCAGGAAGAGTATTATTAAGATATATTATTATGTTTCAGGGTTCCTCTCATGATTTATGGCTTGGTTGTAACGACATCACCACTGAGGGTACGTTCAAGTGGAGCGACCGATCACGGTTCAATTTCAACATGTGGTCGTCCAACCAACCAGACAACGGTGGTTCGGGTGAAGACTGCTGTGAGATGAAAGTCTCTTTCGACTACGAGTGGAATGACGACGAATGTGACGGTACTGCAAATTTCATGTGCAAGATGCCAATTTGGTAGATAATTTCATGTAAGCTGTGGCAGGATCATATCTGTCTACCATCTTTTCGTTCCTGTCTTTTGTCTGGTATCAAGTGCATCTTTCATTTAATGCAACAATTTTTTTTGCAATAATATCGCTACTAGCCACGATATATCAAAGGTGGCATAATACATTTTCACTGTATGTACGGAGTGCAGGGGCAGAGGCAATGTATTTTTTAAAATCCTGTCCCCCATACCCACCCCCAGTAAGAGACATAATTTTTATATAGCGCCTTTTTTTTTATCAAGAGAAAGTGTGAATAAATGTTTTTGCTTCCTGCTTACCAAACATTTTGGAGACTTTCAAACTATTCTGGTACTGTCCTAATATAACATGACCCACATCAAAAAAATATCTTGCTATACAGGATGTCCCTGAAAAAATCGACCCTCGAGTTATTAGTATTATAATTATTTAGTATTCAGCGTCACATGTGCCAGAGAGGCGAAAGCGAACTGAATCACTCCGGGGAGTCACTGTAACCCTTGGGTCTCTCCTCTCAGTATAACTGATTGGGAATGTGCAGGTGGACCACTATATAGGAGTCGGGCTATAATAACTCGTACTTCGGGCGAACTCGGCCTCGCTGTAAAAACGGTCAGTTTTTGCAGGTTTAGGATTATGTTTAAGGTTAGGGTTAGGGTAGAATGACCAAAAAATGACATTTTTTACAGCGAGGCCGCGTTAGCCCGGATTCGTTATAGAAAAAGTGCAGTGGGGTGGGTTCTTTACGTGCAAAGGTGTTGACTCTCCTCTATACAGGGCCTCTATTTAACGTCCAAAATAGTGATGGATGGATGGAACGTTTCCACTGCAGCATAGCCCGTGTTTATGAAACGGGCGGGGGGGGGGGGGGGGGGCTCATTAACACAAAACACAAGCTGGGTTGGAATCGAACCCATGATCTAATTGACAGGCAAACGCTTTATCTACTGAGGCAACTCACCTCCCTACTTTTTTTTTAAATTTTATGGGTAAATTGCTTCATAATGATAATCCCACTTCCTTCTCGATCCTTCTGTCATTCATATGGAAAATCTGAATTTGAGCTTTGAAATGATGTGTATTTTCAATGATCATTAATACAAAATTAATTTTCATTTCCCTTAAAAATCATAATCAACAAAATGTATCAGTGAATCGCTTATCTTGGACAAATGGGATCCTATTACTACCACTTCAGATTATGTCTTAAAGGTACTATGTCCCTTTTGCAGCCAACCTCAAATTATGTAGAACTTTGCAGGAATTATAAATATGTCATGTATGTCCTATCTGTGAAATTTAAACGTTAGCAGTGTCCTCATATTCAAATTATGCAAGGAAACCCGTTTACTTGCTATACTTCACTGTCAGACACTATTGAGTGACTGACTGGCCTTTTTTCTTCTTTGGTAATAACATACATGAAAAGAGTTGTAAAGGGTACATGAGCATTTGTCTACATCATTAACCCACTTCTTGTGATGGCCAAGATTAAACTGATTGAATCTTTGCGCAGCATAAAACGTATGACCATTCGGTACAATTGTCTGAAAATCAAGACTATTACTTTTGGTTTTGGTCGATTTGACAACTAATAGTCGTTATTTTCCCACTTGAAGACATTTTCAAGCCCCACCTTTTTTAGGGAAGTTCTAAATTAGTTTAATCTTTCAAATGCAGTTGGAATTTAACTTTTTCATTTTTTTGGTCTGCAAATGGGACAAAGTACCTTTAATGAAATGATGATAGAAGAGAAAGTGAGCTTTCCAATTATGTACTATATTTTGATGAAAAATAATTTGGAATTCTTGAGTAATTGACAAATAAAATACATTTTCTTTTTTCTTTTAGGGACATCCTGTACTAACCATATATCCTACAATTTTCGGTACAATTGTCTGAAAATCAAGACTATTACTTTTTGTTTTGGTCGATTTGACAACTAATAGTCGTTATTTTCCCACTTGAAGACATTTTCAAGCCCCACCTTTTTTAGGGAAGTTCTAAATTAGTTTTATCTTTCAAATGCAGTTGGAATTTAACTTTTTCATTTTTTTGGTCTGCAAATGGGACATAGTACCTTTAATGAAATGATGATAGAAGAGAAAGTGAGCTTTCCAATTATGTACTATATTTTGATGAAAAATAATTTGGAATTCTTGAGTAATTGACAAATAAAATACATTTTCTTTTTTCTTTTAGGGACATCCTGTACTAACCATGCATATCCTACAATTTTCTTCCTCTATTTTAATAGTTAATGTATGTGCAGATACATGCAGAGCCTTAATATTTGATATCTCCATAGTAAATGTTATAGTTGATGCATAACGCAAAAGACCAAACAAAATAAAGGCTGTTAATACCAACTACATCTGAATAATTGCACTTTATTAAGACTTGGGAATAAATTGAGTTTAATTTAAAGCATGAATACCATTATAGATGAGAAGCATTTTTCTGTGTCATTTCTAAATACATGTACACCTGTTCTTGATAAATAGTGCATTTATATGTATATTATTTTCTAGATAAACTATAGAAATATTAAACATTACATATCATCATACATATTTGAACTAAAATTAGAACATATCTATATGTATAGTAGGTACAGTATACATCTGTACAAAACAATCTTTTCTCAAGGCATATTATTTAATTATACATTTACGAACAAGATTTCACGAGATAAGAAAGGAAAATCTGGGGAAATGGAAGGAGTTTAGAGCCAGAAGATATGAACATGTTTCAAAGTATAAATTTCTTACCTAGCAACTGTACTCATTGGAATGATGTAGAGTAATTATGGTGGATGTCTTGAGCATTTAAAAATAAAAACAAACCTAATTTCAAAATACCTGTCAATGATCTATGTTCATTATTTGAGTGCATAACATTAACATAATTCTCATTTCCTATGTCATGTGCAGACACTGCAGTCAGGGGTGATAGTGAGCACTAAAGTTTTTTTGTTTTCCCCTCAACCACGCCCCCCTTGAGTAAAAAAAAAGAAGAGGATTCGCGGGGTAAAGAAACACCATTCCCCCTTTCGAGTAAGAAAATTGGGGGAAAAATAGGGCAAAATAGGGTAGAATAGAGAAAATAAGGGGGGATCGGGAAAATCAGGATAAAATAGGGAAGAAGAAAAAAATCTGGTAAAAAAAAAAAATCTGGATTTTTTTTTTTTTTTTTTTTTTTTAAATCGGGAAGAAGAAAAAAAAATCGGGCAAAAATCGGGAAACCGACTTAAATCGGGTTTTTATCAGGCCTGGCAGTATACTACTCACTGCACAGGGCAGACCTTGATTGAGCAGAACATGATAAGAAAGGTTTCAATGCCACACCTTTAGAAACAATTCAAGATAAACGAAAGGTGGGATGGCGATTAATGCTACCTAATTTCTAAGTGTCATTTTGGTATCTCGGACCATTTATCTCATGATTACTGTAAGTTAGTATTACAATGTAAGTATTTTACGTTGATGATGTATTGAGTATATATAATTTGTCTAATATCATGATTATGTTGTAATTTAAAATTAGTTTGTAACTTTGAAAAAATACCATGAAGAAAAATTAAATAAACAAATTTAAATCAAATCAAATATCTCACTCTATAGAATACTGCAAAATTGCATCATTGGCTAAAGTCCTACCCTGGTATTAGTCACACAAAAACATATGTACAAATACAAATACATCTTCTTATGGTTTGAAGTTCATACCTCAAATGGTTCTTGAGATATTGCTTTAATGAGAAAGCTCGCATAAGGACGGATGAAAAACCCCAAAACATAATGCCTCTGGCACCACCTTCGATGGGCGGAGGTATAAAAACTGTAAAACCCATCAAAACGAATACTGAATAAATGTTCATGAAAGTTATGTAATCACCTTTCATTTATGCACCAGTTGTACATCCTATGAAGTACGTTTTTCAAGGGACAAACAAAGGTACATGTATTCTTCGGCAGTGAATATTACAAATGTAGTGGATTCTTCTTGTTTAAAAGATCTGTGGATATTTGGGGTCATTTGTAACATCTGATATCTATGAACTGGTCTATTAATATAAATATGAACTGGTCTATCATATAAATAACAAAAATAGAATGGAAACAATGACCGTATCACACTCAAAACAATCTGCAGCCACACGAGTACTATCAAGGACAAGTATGTGCTGTGAGTGTGCCTAGAACATCAATACTGTTTCATATTATATAACACTCCATAAATATACAGTGCGTCCCAGAAAAAACGAAACCGAGAAGTATCGATGTTTTATCATAACTTAATCACAATTATAGTTAACAAATGACACATATTTGGAAAGCTTAGATCCTCCTATTTCATTCGCGATCATTCACGATCATTCACGATCAGCCATGCACACAGAAGACGAAAGACCTGATGCATGGCTGATCTTCAACGAAACGGAGTTAAGTCTTTTGTCAACTCTGTTTGTCGCTACGGCAGGTAGCCAGTGAAAACGAACTCGTTTGATCAAATTATGGAAATGCAAGCATTACTTTAAACAAACAAAACTTTGTTATTCCAGGCTCATTTTTCCTGATTGAGGTGTCATATAAAAGAGCAGAAATTGAACTTTCTAGAAATGTGATTTTCTCCTTAAAATTCAGATACCTCCCGCCAAATGACTTTTTGGTTTCCTCTCTTCAAATTGTTTTTTAATCACTCATGCGTGAGATATGAATCATTTGAGTTGCATCAAATGAAAGAAGAGGATTTAAGCTTTCCAAATATGTGTCATTTGTTAATTATAATTGTGATTAAGTTATGATAAAACATTGATAATTCTCGGTTTCGTTTTTTCTGGGACGCACTGTAGAATGTAAATATTATCAATATGTCATATGACACAATCTGCAGCCACAATGGGAAGATCTTGGATAGGCCATAAATTTGATTAAGACTCCCCTAAAAGAAGAATGGTATTGAATTACTACAAACATCAGGTAGACTCAAATATTGGATGTGATTGGTAATGTTTGGGACATAACATCTCTGACTTGTCCGTAACTAGTGGCTAAATAATCAAGGTCAGACCGGAGTCAACGGACCACTTTGTTCTTTAATACTTGGTGAGAACCAAGAGCAGTACTATATTGATGACTGCTCCTGTAATACCAAGTGATGGGAAGCCCAGGTTAGTCAAGAGCACAGCACCAATGATCGGGGCCAAGGTACCAAGCAAAGATGTGCCAGCATGAGTAAGGCCAAGGATAGTTCCTGGAGAGATAACGGAAGAAAAAGTTTAGATAAGTAAATAAGGTCATTTGCAGGTCATTCACAGGTCATTCACAACACAAAGGTGTGCTGACAAAAGACAGTTCCTTAAGAAATAAAGAAACGGGTTGGTAAAAGTGAATAAATATCATTGTGAAGGTCACTCATTGGTCATTCGCAGGTCATTCACAGCACTAAGATGCGCTGAAACGAGTCAGACCAAGGATAGTTCCTGGATATAGAGGACAGAACTTCAGAAAATAACGAATGAAAAATATAGTACAGTTCATTCACATCTAATTCTTGAAGCAACTTCCACATTAACGAAGACCAAATAACCAGTAAAAGCTAGTAGCGTGCATGGGTGACCTAAGACTGATTAAACAAATGATTATCATATATTTTTTATTTTAACAGAGAGCTATTTTTATGCCTCCGTTACGAAGTAGCCGGAGGCATTATGTTTTTCGGGTTGTCCGTCCGTCCGTACGTCCGTACGTACGTCCCGTTCTCGTGATCGCGTTATCTGAAGAACCGATTGATGGATTCCTGCCAAACTTTGGTCATGTATGTATCTTGCAGAGCCGATGAACTGATTAGATTTTGGGGTCACGAGGTCAAAGGTCAAAGGTCACAGGGCTCATTATGTATGCAAAAACAGCTCGTGATCGCGTTATCTGAAGAACCGATTGATGGATTCCTGCCAAACTTTAGTCATGTATTTATCTTGCAGAGCCGATGAACTGATTAGATTTTGGGGTCACGAGGTCAAAGGTCACAGGGCTCATTATGTATGCAAAAACAGCTCGTGATCGCGTTATCTGAAGAACAGATTGATGGATTCCTGCCAAACTTTGGTCATGTATTTATCTTGCAGAGCCAATGAACTGATTAGAGTTTGGGGTCACGAGGTCAAAGGTCAAAGGTCACAGGGCTCATTATATATGCAAAAACAGCTCGTGATCACGTTATCTCAAGAACAGATTGATGGATTCCTGCCAAACTTTGGTCATGTATGTTACTTGCAGAGCCGATGAACTGATTAGATTTTGGGGTCATGAGGTCAAAGGTCACGCGGCTCATTATGTATGCAAAAATGGCTTGTGATCGCATTATCATTAGAACAGATTGATGGATTCCTGCCAAACTTAGATCATGTATGTATCTTGCAGAGCCAATGAACTGAGTAGATTCTTGGGTCATGAGGTCAAAGGTCATGGCTCATTATGTATGCAAAAATAGCTTGTAATCACGATATTTTGAGAACCTGTTAATGGATTACAAATGAACTTGAATTTGAAAAATTTCTTCTGTTTTGGTTGGTAAAATTGCTCTATGACGGAGGCATCATTTTCGACTGCGCGCAGTCGAATTCCATCTAGTTTATTCATGACCCTATAATTATCCCACCACTAACCAAATTCCTTGGATCTGTAATCCTGGACCAACCTAGCCCTAACCCTAACCAAAAAACCTCATTGCAAAACTAAATCTATATATCTTTGACGCAATTGTCGCTGGAGCAATTTTCAGATCATCATGAAGAGGGGACTACAGTGTGGAAACTAGATTTGAGAGGGTTCAAGAGACCGTCGGCGTGCAAGACCAACTTGTCAGTCTCAAGACCGACATTGGTCTGGTGGGCTCTGGGTCTCAAAGGCCACATGTGATGTCGGCCATCGGTCTACTGAACTGGAATGTCCCAGAACTTGAAGACCTACCTGATTCTGATGCTGGGACGGCCTTGGTGAGAACACTGGTAATCACAGTGGTTGTAATACAGTTTCCACAGGTCATGGGAAGCAGCACGGCTGTGAGCTGCCATACATCTTGAACGAG
Source organism: Strongylocentrotus droebachiensis (assembly GCA_035222895.1). Classification (NCBI taxonomy): domain Eukaryota; kingdom Metazoa; phylum Echinodermata; class Echinoidea; order Camarodonta; family Strongylocentrotidae; genus Strongylocentrotus; species Strongylocentrotus droebachiensis. Next base: position 40,307 of record JAVYIG010011104.1, read on the forward strand.
ACACTGAAAGACAACCAAATAGATTATTTACTTAAAGCGGGACTGCACTACTTGTAGCTATTTGCGCCCTCTATATAGCAGTCAATGCCTAATCGGTGACCATTGGTACCCCATGATTCCCTCTTTCTGATTTGATGAGATAACCACCTGTCAGTGACTTTGCAGGGAGGTCTAATCCCTGCTGGCCAAACTAGTGCAGAGGGGCTTTGAAGGGAATGGCTGAACCACGGTGATGGATGGGGGGGGGGAGGGGCAGGTTAGAAGCATCTTTCTTACTTTAGCCTTAATGTGAAAGAATTTCTCACAGAAGCATGTTGTGTTTGATAGTCCTCAAGACAATTAAGATTTTGCATTAGAAGCGAATGAACCTACAACTTATTCATGAACTGTAATCCAAAATTTGGCTTACCTCTGGTTCAAAGTCACCTGTGCACTGGTTTTCTTCACTATGTAGAAGGTGTGTATGAATATTTTTAATCATTCAACCCAATAAGGGTTTAGTAGGTAAGTTTTGAAGAGAATTTGTTCATACATCATAATTTGTTCCTTCTAATTTTACCAAAGTCTTACCATGGCCATGTAACTTGCTGCTAATAAAATAGCACTAGCTCGGAGTAACTTCATTTCACTGTATCTCTTTGTAAGACGTCCTATCACCACGCCCTGCATAACCTGCAAAAAAAAAAAGGCAGAATAACAAAAACATTGTTATCAAATAAAAACATAGCTTGCCAGATTGACAACTAAATCTGCCAATTTTAGTTGCTTTCAATCCCCTCGAAGACACAAATTTGAAAGTGATTAGAGGACACTTTCTCCTGCGACAATTGCTCAAAGTCAATTTCCTACAGTGATATCTGAATTCTTAAATTCAACCCTGGACGCAATATCATTGCTAACCCTAACATCTAACCCTAGCCCTAACCCTGAACCTCATCTTGTACCTTTGATGAAATAAAGCCTTCAGCAATTGTCATCATTTGGTCACCATCAAATGAAAATATACCTGTGAATCAAACAAATTAAGTGGTATTCAGCTAAATTGTATATCGGAAGATTTTAGTCTGGAATCAGGCATTTTCCCAAAAGAAAAGGAAAAAGGAGCAAAAAAACCTCTATGCAACCATGATATTTTTCAATTCTTATTTCTGTTTTCCCACCCCTTTTTTCTATCTCTCTCTCTTTCCCCTCTCTCTCTTTCTCTCTCTCTCTTTCTCTCTCTTTCTCTCTCTAAGAAGATGGCTCCTCTCCTACATATACATTCATTTTTGGATCAACAACTCTCATCTTTCTGTAAGTACAATACTTACAATGCTGGCGAGGCCCTGGAACGAGAGAAAGTAACCGTTCTGATCCGCCGTCAGCTCAAACTTGTCAATGACAACGAGGGCAAACATAGAACTGAAGATGGCCGACGGCAAACCTGCAAGAAGATTCACGCTGAGAAAGAATGCCGCACCGGGTGAGGAACGCATCAGGTGGGTGAAGGTTTTAATGCTGAACACACTATCGGAAGACTTGTCTACGAACGTGAGAAGAGAAAGAAAGGAACAAAACAAAGTTTAAAAAGCGATTTGAAACTAATACCCAAATCATTTATCTTACATGAGCTATGGTTAGTTCCATTTCATGCTCCAGCAACAATTGCTTCAGTCGATATCCTAAAAAACAACAGAATTCCTAACCTAAACCCAGACCCTACACTTTGCCTATAAAATGGATGTTGTATTGCCCTTTAGGTGCCAAAACATGGGTTAACAAAAAAGGGCCCAAAATTACTCAGAACCATTTCTTTTTCTAGATATTAAATCCAATTGTAAGTACTAAAAACAAGCTGTAAAACAAGCCTCTAAACAAGAAACCGCTGCAAGTACAAGTACTGCATCATATTTACCTTTGGCTGAGGTAGATTGTACAGGCTTGGTGTTGCTTGGAATAAAAAGTATCACCAATGCTAGGCTGACACATGATCCAATGCAAGCAACTGCTGCTGCAGACTGTTCACTGCATAAATAGATGATCAAAAAAAGATAATATTCATTAACCAAGTTAAAGTATATGTAGGTGGCATAATTTAGATAAAACTTCTAGTGGTCCATTGAATAAATGTTATCAGAGACACACATTTTTCTGGTTTTACCGTAATGTATAGAGAAAACGTGTAAGCCCTATTAATCTTATTTGCAAAACTAATTTCAACAAATATATTTTGCATTATTAGTGTGATTTGCCTTCAATGGTGACCAACTGTACTGTACATGTAGGTCTACAAAAGTATCAGGCTTAGGTAAATGATACATGGGCAGCTTCAGTGTCGTCATGGATGTACTTTTTTCAAAAATGATTCTTTTTATAAATGCTAGAGCATGTACATTAACTCTGATAGCTTGTACATAAATGTCAGATAACCCCCCCAAAAAATTGGGCAGAAGTCCTGCTTTCATATCCCAGTTTACAAGAGTCCTGGGCCCATATTCATATAACCTTCCTAGGCCTAATCATCAACTAACTACGTACTATAGCCTATGGAATTAATCTATAATAACTAGTTTTGTAAGGTTTTATTAATATGGGCCCAGGACTGTTTATAAGCTATGATTTGAAGATGCAAAATCAGACAAGGGTAGAAGATTCAGGAATTCATTAATTCATCAAAAGTAAGTATTCAGAAGGAGGAGGGAAGCTTTATTGGTGTTCATCCCACTAAGGATACCCCCAGGGGCAGCATAAAGGGGCACAATTATGAAAAATCTTAGTTTACATTTTTTTTCCAGTGCCTATTTGCAGAGAAGTGTGAAATTTTGAAATGTGGTACAGGAACACAATAGGATGAGGGATTAAGGGGCACATCTCGTTAAGGTATGCCAGATTGGGACGTAAAGAAGGAATACTTGTGCTCCCCCCCCCCTTAAATCTGCTACCGGATACCCCTCAAAGCAGTTGCTACCCCTGCTTACCTCATACTGACGCTGATCCATCCACCAATCAAAGGCCCTACCACAATCCCTATAGAATAACACATACTGACTCTTCCCAGTGCCTCTGTTCTTCCTGCTTCATCTGATAAATCAGATATTACCATTTGAGTTCCTAAAGAAAAAGAAAGGAAAAAAAACATTTAAAAATATATAATTTTGTTTAAATAACATTATAAACAAGTTTTATCTTTAAAAAGCTAAGCATTAAATAAGTGCAGATTTGCAAGTGGGGTCCTGCGTGTCTTAAAATACAAATACAATTATGTAAAGTTGCTTTTTTTTGTAACACTAATAATAATATACCATACTTATATTTAACACACACTTCAAAAATATATTCCTACACGCTGTAATGGAGAAAAGAAAAATAATAGAGAAGAGTGAGATAAAAATCAGCATACTTCCTTAAGTCATCAGTTAACATTGGCAATTTTTTTTTTTTCCTTCTGCTTCTTCCTCTTTTTCATAAATGCAAGAAAATATCTTGGAAGAAACCACAAGTAAAAGTTTTTTAAAATAAAAATAAGAAAATTAAAGAAGGCAAATGAAATGACAAGGACATAAATGGGCAATTACAAGAAATATAAACAAAAGAGAAGTTAAATTGATTAAGAAGACATTGAAACGTCATTGAATGTTAGGGTTAAAGAAAGTTAGTGGTAGGAATTTGGTATGGTGCAGATTAGCAGCTACTTACCTTGGAAAGCGTGCAAAAACAGGGAAGGAATTCTTGAGACGAAGATCAGCGTGGCAGAATTGGCCAAACCCAGTATCCCATAGATGGCAGCAGCAGATAAATAAGCCAGGCCTAGAGCAGCACGTCCTCCGTAGACGTCCCCAAACCTACCGTAGATTGGACCTCCAACGAGCATGATGCCCGAGAAGAACGTTTGGAGATACCCAAAGGTCACCATATCCATGTCAAATTTCTTGGTCAGATACTGGAGTGAGAAAGAGAGAGAGAAAGAGAGAGAGAGAGAGAGAGAGAGAAAGAGAGAGGAAAAAGAAATCAAAATTAAAAATGAAATTATTACAGATTCACTTACCTTTGAAGTTAGAAAGGCCTTGCAGTTGCTAGTGAGATTTAAAAAAAAAAGATTTTCTATTTCCTAATTATGGGGGTTTTCAATTACCTTGGCTTACAGAAAAGTTCTTGGTCTAGGCTATCCAAACTAATGTTAGAGAGGCTCTAGGCTCTACCTAAATATTTTTCCACCTAAATAGCCTCCCGGGAAATTATGTTTACTTCTGTTTTATTTCCACAACTGGAATGAAATATAAAATCATATATTATTGGAAAAGGCATCTACATGTAAATACAAATTTGAAAATGAATTGAAAAGCAGCGTAACAATCTACATGTAGAAGGAAGATGAGCATATCAGAGGCCAACTGATCGAGCTCAAACTTTCAAAGATTCACAGATCATTTCCCCCACAAGGATATACATATTATATACCGGTAGGTATATATATATCAAATGTAAATTTATTACAATTTAAGAACTGTCAAATAAATTGAAAACCAAAAAAAATATTACATATATATATATATATATATATATATATATACATGTATATACTACATCAATCAAGAATAAAGTAAAAACAAAAGCATAAAGATATGGAGACATTGGATAGGCAAAAAAAAACTAAAACTAGGGGGGGGGGGTAATTATAAAAGATTTGAAAGTAAAATGTTTGTATTCTCAAACTAAAAAGCAACTCTCTAAATCTACATCTTAACTTTGTAACTGTCATGTCACTTAAAATAATTAGAGGCAGAGCCATAATTCACTCAGTTATTATTATTTAAGTAGACCTATATAGATCTAGAGGTCTACTATAAATAATATTATAATCACTCCAGCAAAGCATAGAGAGTCAGTGCCAATGCGTATTGACCTCTAGCACTGCATGCTTGCTGTGAGGCGGGTATTTTTAGACCCCATACACAAATACACACACCACACAATATTGCATAGACTGTACACAATCATGTCGATGCAGCTGTAAGCAAAGTTTGACACTAGACTTACAATTTGAATTTTTAAATTATTCTTTTTAACATCAGTAAGTTAAAAAAAATGTATTTTACTGCTATTTAGGTGTCATCAATTGTCACTAAAGTACCGATTTTTAGTGAAATCAGTTGAGTTTTGTACAGTGGTGTTTGAAATGTTGAGAATCAAAAGCACAGCTTTTACTACACCAGTGGCGGATCCAGGGGGGGCACAGGGGTCACGTGCCCCCCCCCCCCCCCCCCCCCCCCGGCCAAAAAAAAGAAAAGGAGAAAAAGGAGGGGGAAAGAAAAAAGAGAGGAAAAAGAAAAAAAAGGGAAGAGAGAAAGAAGAAGAAAAGAGGAAAGAAAAGGGGAGAGGAGAAAAAGGAGGGGAAAGGGAAAGAAAGAGGAGAGAAAAGGCGGAAAAAGAAGAAACTAGGCGGAAAGACGGAGGAGAGAAAAGGGGGAAAAGGAGAATAATGAGAAGGGAAAAGAAAGAAAGGGGGATGATATTATAAGAAGGTGTTTTTTTACCGGGTAAGGGGCAGGGGGGGGGGGCATGCAATTTTAAGTCGAACATGACTAATACCAAAGATTTTATCTCCTTTATAACTTCTAACTTATAACTTAGTCTTTAATTAATTTTCCGATATACATGTACCTATTCTAAGTGCTCTTTCAGCATGCAGATTGTCCCCGCCATTAATCTTGCCACAGTTGCTGGTTTCATTGTCATAATATTTTCTGTCATCCCTGTGGCCGCGAAGTTTCTATCCATTTTGCGAGCACTATTTTTCCATCGCCTACATGTAATGCTTATTGCTTCCAGTTTGCAAAAGATCCCAGTGGCGGATCTGTGGGGGGATGGGGGAGGGGTTAGGGGGTTTAACCCCTCCCCCCCCCCCTCCCCCACCCTTGGGCCGCCAAGTGAAAATGTGATGTGAATAGAAAAACGCCATCATGTGTCCAGACCCACACAGTATCCGCATCGTCATTGGGTATAGAACCCCGATAGAACCCACCTTAAACTGTTACTTAAGTGATTTAAAAAGACGTTATCATGCACTGCTTTGTATGGTCTCCATTGTGTTAGTATATATATGCCAGGAAAACATCACTTACGGGGGTTCAAAATAGCCCCCCCCCCCAACAACAAAAAATCGCCTCGCCGCTAAAATAGCACCCCAAAAAATCGCCCCGCCGCTACGCGGCTCGTGGACGATGCTCCGTGTCGTCATTGGGTCAACCCCCCCCCCCCCCTTAGCAAAAGGCCAGATTCCATCATCCGCCCCTGGATCCCTACTCTTTGCGTCATTATTACTCCAGGAAGTGCCTGAAAATGCACCTTATGTGGTTCTAAAATTGCAAATGCTTCCTACTCAGGGAGGGGGTTCTGACCCCCTCCCAGACCCACTCCCGCTTGGTCGCTCCGCTCCCTCGCCGCTGACGCCTTGCTCCATCGTTTTTCATATATTACACCCCATGCGATTTTGTGCCCCCCCCCCCCCCCCCGGTAAGAAATTCCTGGATACGCCACTGTACACAGCCAGGATAGTGAGTGATGCTCCTATGTGTGATTATAATAAGCTCACTGATTTAATTTTTTACAAAAAATAAAAATAAAAATTCTATTATTTTAATAAAAGCAAACGACACATCCCATGCCAGTTTAGTTTGAAAAAGCTGCATCAAGGACCTCATCAAGGTTCAACAACTTTAACTTCAACTTCAACTTTCAAGTTTCAAGGATTTATTGTCAAGTCATGCCTAGACAGCAATAACCATCTGATTTGGGTCATTTCTTTAATAAAACTGACATTTGTTGTCATTCCCCAATACAGATGGCAACCCAGAGATCTCGTACCGTGGGGGTGGCTATGTACATATTTTTGTCCACGACATTTTCTCCCCGATTTTCTTTATTTAGATCTAATTTCCTGATTTCTATATCAGATGTAAATTAGGTCGGTATGTCATTTGTCCTAATTACAGTTATCAAAATTTGATAACTCAATATTAAATGGATAATTTATGGACTTACTTTAATGAATTATCCGATTTGTATCTCCGAACTGCGAAGCAGTAGATCTACGTTCATGCATTCGAAATATTACCCGGCGGCCGATATATTTCCGGGTCCACCTACCAAAACATAGCCAATGGCCAATCAGAGCACTCGTTTCGTGGGAGTTCGTTGGTCAAGCCGGGGCGACTCGTACGTAGCTACGGTAGCTATTGGACGTTCGAAAAGAAAAAAATAATATTCATCAACTAAAACCAAGACGGATAATGTTGACGACGAGACTTTCTCGGATTAATCATTAATTTAGGATCTAAATGAGCAAGCTATCGTAAGTCAAATAAGCTATATATATGTTATTTTTAATTTGTATTATATTTGCAGCAGTTATGAGGATGTAAAGAGTGAATATCTCGTTGCATATCTCATTCATCGCGGTCCGGTCGAACCGAACCATTTGTTCCGTACAGTCCCTCACAGAAAGAGGTCCCCAGACTTCAGTCTCTATAATCGGAGGTCTAGTGGAGCCAGACGTAGTCTCAGTGGAACAACCGACGATTAGAGAGACTGAAGCTTTCGGTCTAGTCATGCCACACTTTTTTATAAATTAACATTAACAAATAAACTTCAAGAATATACGTACCGGTAAAACTCCCATTTGAATCCAAAAACAGACAGCATACAGAAATGTATTTACAAAAATCACCGATTTCACTACATTCATATTAACGTTTGTTTGATGCAGCAAATGTTGCTGCCTCGACAGATCAGTTTTCTCACGATGAATTTCCACTTCCATCTCTTTGGCTGGTAACTCTCCCCCGACAGTCCGGGCACGATCGTCGTGAAGAATATTAGTGGTGCCGTCTGCTAAGACTGTGTCTGTGGCGGCGTTCACGTTCGTGGGATCAATATCACTTTTAAGAATATCATCTGAAGTTACAAGTGCTCCATTTCGGTAACGGTTGCCTGATCTGAGCATCTTCCTTTTTTAATCACAGCATCTCAACAATACAAAATAAATCCAACTTATAACAACCCCAACTTTATAACAACCTCGAATAAGTCTAGTTCGAGTTAAGTTCCGACTGGACACGTAAACATATGCCAAGAGCATCTATCGTGAGGAGAGGGATAACTACGTACTTTCCGTAGTACGAATGGCACGCGCGGATTTGCAGTGATAATAGATCTGAGTGGGATTATGACTAGTGGTATGAAATGCTTTACTCATTAATTTTGGTTTCAAGATCGTGCTTTTCAATCTCTCGAATATTTTTATAAGGCACTTAATATTAATAACTCTTCAGAAGCTGATGTTGGCTCATGATGCAGATGGAGGGAGTTGAAGAGAATGCAAGTTATTATCCTTCGAGTTTGGTGATAGCCAGGGACAGGGGCGTACGCAGGGGGGGGGGGGGGGGGTGTTTTTGGGGGTTCAAACCCCCCCTTTGGTATTTTTATATATGTAAACCCCCCGAAAAAAAAACCTAAACCCCCCCCCCCCCCTTTGTTTTTTTTTTGTTTTTTTGTTTTTATTATTAACAAAAAAAAAAAAAAAAAAAAAAAAAAAATTATACTCACGGCTAACCTAAATAAGGTGACCTTACCCCCCCCCCCCCCAACGAAGAAAAATGTCAAATTTTGAAATTTCGAGACCAGAAAAAAAAAAAAATTGTTCGCTTACCCTGTGCGTTTCCGTTTTTTATCCGCAGACCGTTCTATTAATAGGAAATCCATGAAAAGAAAGAAGGAGGCCTAAACCTTTTGTTTACTAGTACAAGTTTAAGGACTTTGCTTTTATCTTGATATCGAGGATTATTTTATTTCTTGCATATTGTTTAAGTTACCATCTGTATATTCATGTCAATACCTTTCTCTCTCTCCCTCTCTCTTATCTATATCTACCTCATAGAGATATATACTTAATTTAGTAGTATATATCTCTATGATCTACCTCCATCTCTCTCCTCTCTCACACACACACACACACACACGTCTTTTCTTTTCTCCGTCAAGTCACCTTTTTTTGTTTAAATCTCTTTTCTTCATCTTTTGTTCATAGTCCTCACTCTCCCTCTCTCCTTCATCATCGATGGATATTTCCTTTTCCCTATATCATCATATTTTACCTAATTTAATTCAATATGTCTTATTGATTGTAATTCGTATTTCTTGATCATTCTTTGCGTTTTTTTAATTCCATTTATGATACTTTAATAAAGCCCTTTTATTGTCAATTTTTGTTAATGTATATCTTGAAACGACATTTGGCCGATCGATATTTCGTTTCGTTGGAGGGGGGGGGGGGTAAGGTCACCACCTTTTTTTGGTCACCCATTAGCACAATTTTTTATTTATTTTTAATTTAAATAAAAAAAATTGAAGGGGTCGATCCCCCCCCCCTCCTCCCCCCCCCCCCTACCCCCCCCCCCCCACCCCTGCGTACGCGCCTGGTCCAAGGTACTGCTTAAGCATCATATCTTGCAGTTGGGTGTGATGGTCTGAATATTAATTAACGAACGAGTGAAGTGAGCTAGCAAAGATTTTAAGATTATGTGAGGTCGCAGTGCAAAATATTGCATCTTGTATAAAGAGGACAAAACAATCATGATGGGGTCAACATTAAAGAATGAAAAGACCTCATAGCTTTAAAGTGAACCGTTAACATTGTTGAACGTTGATGAAAAACTGCGTAATATTTGTGTTTAATGTTTATTAAACTTCCCAAACCACAAAGAGATTTATGATTTTCTTTGAAGGCGTAAATGTGCAACACCCTTTAACAGTATTCTCCCAACCAATTTTTAAACTTTCCCAACCCGCGTTTCTCCATGAAAATAAGACATAAACTTACAGGCTTATAACAATCTTTCGACACTTAAATATTTGGAATGGTACATAGAGCCAATGTATTGCTTTGTGATGATTCTCATTCAACTAAAATTAAATTTAATTATAATAATATAGTTGGGAGAATTTAAGAATAGATCACATTAGTTTTTCCCAATATATGTTTAAGTTCACTCAAACATTCAAAATATCTGTACATCTAGCATTGAAGTCACTTTCTTAGTAACATTTTCTCTCATTTGAACAATGTTACCAAGTTCCTTTACTAAGAAACAAAATTATATCAACGTCAAATGCGAGCGAGCTTTGGGTGAAAATAAAGAAAGGTTTGCTCTTAGCCACTTTAAATTAGGAGTACATAGTATAGTTAAAGGAAGAGGGGGCATTTATCCAAAGGAAAAAGCAAACGTATTCTAAAAGAAAAGGAGCACGTTTCAAAGTAAAAAGTGGAATTATCTCATGTGAAAATGGATAATTTCTCGCACCTGATAAGGGGCACTCACCAGAGGTGAAAAAAGGCACTTATGAGAACAGATAAGGGGGCACGTGTCAGAACAGAAGGGACATTTATCAGAGATGAAAGATGGCTCTTATTTAAAAATAGGGCATACAAAGGAAAAGAAGCAGTTGTCAAAATATAAGGGCCATTCCCATATTTGAAAAAAGGGCAATCATAAGAGGTGAAGGGGTACTTATCAAAAGTGTTCAGGGTTTTTTCTTGTACCTAAAAAGAGGCACTCGCCTGAGATGAATAGGGGCACCTCGGAGAATGGAAAGGGGCACTTATCAAAAGGAGAAGGGACACAGTATTACAAAGGAAAAGGGCACTTGCTAAAGTAAAAGGGCACCTCTCAGATTTGAATATTGGCAATCATCATTGGAAAAGGGGGCAATTATCAGAGGTGGCACTTATAAGAATACGGTGCATGGTACGGGCACCTATAAGAAATAAAAGGGCACTTACCTGAAGTAAAAAGGGGGCAATGTGCCCCTCCCCCCCCCCCCCTTCGATGGTCAGTTGGAATTTGTTGAGATCATCCTGTGGCAGGATTTACCATGAGTGGTGACTTTATCGTGATTATTTTAACTGTGAAGCAAAAAATAAAGAATAATTCATTATCAGTGCAATATGACGGATTACTACAACATACATGTACTGTTACGTGCTTGCTCAGTGGAGCTGAGTAATCCCTCACCGCAATAAAATCTCTTCTACAATAGCTGCACTCGCAATGCATAGCTCGTCGATGGCAAAAGTACGCGCGTCTATGGTGAAATAGATTTTCGCTGCCCCCTAAAGGCTCGGGCGGAGTATACATGTATAAACGTGCAAAGCACGTGTAATAGTTACCAGCCAAATCTATCTCTTTCGCATTCATCATCTTATTACTAGTAAGCATGGGGAAGTTTGGATACTCTAGAAATTCACTAAATTCGTTATGTTATAAATATGAAGTGTTTGAAATGATCGAACGAAATAATGTATAAAGAAATACACATTCGAATCTTACTTGTTGATTGAAAAACTAAGGATAGATATCATTGAAATTTCATTAAACTTTTAAAGATTAAAAGCTACGCCGACGGCATTGCGACAAGAATGGTCGCGTACTATAGCGTAGTACATGTACAGGCACACTCGTGGCCGACGGTCGCATGTATGGCAAGTGGATTGTATTCGTTGCATGAGAACCGGCGTATAAACGGGTGATAAATTACGACTGATAAAAAAATTGAACTTTGAAACAATTTTCTAAAAATCTATTTTCATGTCAGTTATTTGTTTAATTCATCGACATGACAGTTGCTAAAGCGTGGAATTTGAAATGAATCGTGTAGTGGAGGAGGTGCGAGGTATGGCGTGGAGAGTTGAGACTGGTTGAGTAGGAATAGAGAATGAAATTTTCAAAGATGTTATTCTCACACAAAAAAGGTGATCGTGTCATTTTGACATTTCATAAACTGAAAAAGAAGGGACCCAATGTCTGTGATTTAAGATGCAATTCAGGATTTTTAAAGTGAAAAATGGCTCGTTGAGACTGAGAACTTGAGCCTTTTTTTGAGGCGTGTAAATGAAATCACTCTTTATTAGGCACATTCATGGGACACTAGAGGGCGCTTCGCGCTCGTACGAAAATCTGAATGGCCTTGCTGCGGTGGGTCGGCAATAATCAGCCCAAAACTTGGATATGGGAGAGTGGAAGGATATATCTTTTTTATAATGTTATCTGGTCTTACCCTTAACCATCCTATGTTTAATCTATGTAGAAATAACATGCGAGTACGATAAGAGAAACATCGGGCCCATTACTGATGCAACTTTTGAAATATTAGCCGAGAAATGACCACCAAACGGAAAAAAATGACATTTTTTCCCGACAAATCTTCATAAAATCTGAGTTATAAACAAGTCACATCTAATATCTAGGTACACTAATACAAATACGATTTTCTGAAAATTAAGGTATGATTTATTAAGTTTCTTTCAAGTATATTTCTGCGCATTGCAGCGCCAATATTCTACACTGCTTCAAAATCACCCTTGAAATTTTTTTTTGCAACAAATTTGTTACGAGGTCCGCGAGTGTTCCCCGTTCCTTGCGTGTTGAAAGTTTGGTAATGCATAGTTTCCATTGACTCGCGCACAAAAAAATGGTCGAAAACAAAATGTCAAATGAAGAAATAAACAAGCTTTTGTATAGTTATAAGAGTTCTACTGAGGTTTCTTTGTCGATTTAATTTATTATATAGTCTCAATTAGAATTCAGAATTATCTCACTGAAAAGTTAAAAAACCGACGATGTTCTCGATCGTAGTTATTTTCATTTTGCCAGCAGCCGATCTAGCGTTGTTTGGGCAAAAAGCTAGGCCGCTGCCTACCCACCGCGAACCTTTCCGAGTCCCGCTAAAATGGCGCTCTGCGGGGCTCCGCGGCTGCGTTGGTATCGCTGCAAACTCTCAGCCGGCTAGCTCCCCACGACGGACCATTCGCGGTATGGCGAGAGTGTGTGTGCGAGGTATGATTTTGGATTCGAGAACGCACGTAATGCAACCGTGCGCGTCATTTTCAGCTGTCGAATGTATACGACCAATTTTACATGTACGATTTTTAGTACAGATACTTGGTCAGTTTTCTTCTTATATCTTTGGTTTTACAACATTTAAAAATATAATTTCTTCAAATTTGCTCCTGACTCTGTTCAGACTAATTGTATGATGTGTTTTCAAGTCAGTTTTTTGAATATATTTTTTTGCATGAATTTGCCTATCTTTATCACTGAAATGAGACTCCTCAATATTTTTACTTTTTTTAATTAATGCGTAGCGCTATAGTCTAGTAGTAGTAGACCTACTTGGTAGAGAAAGAAATATGTGTTTTTATTTATCACATTCGTGCAATAAGGTGTAGAGGTCTGGATACATCGCACATATCATAAGATGCAAAACACTAAGTTAGTGTTAATCAATCCATTTACTGCTCGGTATATTACCTTCTTTCTTACCTCTTTTTTTAAATTTTTTTAAATGAATGCTTCCTATTTACAAATAACTTAATAGGCCTACCAACAATTCCTTCTTCCCAAAAATTAATTAAAAGCTTACAAAATGCAATATATTAATGAGTACCAGTAGTTAAAATAATATACCAACGATAACAAACGTTCTGTCAGTCACTGTTCAGTTTCTGAATGGTTTCAGGAAATGTTAACTTTCAATACTTTCTTACAATTTTTTCTTACAATCTTTTTGTAGGTTAATGATGATTTCTTTAAATTTTAAATTATTCATGTCCTTGATTTTTCTCCCTTATTTTCCTCTGGTTGGTTCCAGTTTGTCTTGTCTTTAAATCAGCTTCGGCGATCCTTGAGTCACACAAGATGGTCAGGGAAGACAAGACCACATGGAAGTCCAACTACTTCGTCAGACTCATTGTAAGCAATGTCCTAGCTCTTTTTCCCTAATTTCTTACAAGGCCATTAAAAAAATATATACATGTTTAGCGTCCCTGCCCGCTTCCTTTTGGGGGGCCACCTCCTTTTTTCTTTTCTTTTTTGAAATTTTGAAATGGATCTAGAGGTCTAGATCTAATTCTGATTTTTTTATTTTAAATGCCGGTGACCATCTTGAAAAATAGCCCGACTGTCAGTGAAAATGTACCGAGCGGCCATTTTGAGCAGCCATTTTGAAGAAGAAAAAAGGGCCTCCTTCCTATTTTTCCCGACGCTAAACATGTTTTGTTTTTGTTTTTTGGGCCCAATGCTATAGCACCTAAGCTCAAGGGAATGTACTGAATGTGTACCATAGAGTACTGATAGATTATGATTAGCTGTAGCTATTGGAAGATTGGTTGAAGAATTAAGAAACAGCGATGTTTCTTTTTTCTTTTAAAGAGAAGGTTAAGTTCTGGGAAGAGGTGAACAATAATTTTTGAGCGTTATCATTCTTATTATGCAAGTGTGGAAGAACATCAGATAAGACATGTTCCCTGAAATTAAAAGCATGGCTCTTCAAATGCCTTCATATTCTAAATATGTCATGTAACGTCGTATAAAACTCGGGGGTAGGATTTTTTACGCCACGTGTTCGTGTAGTCCCATATACATCTTTCTGTGTACAGTGTTTGTAACTTTACCAAGACTTGGCCAAATTTCTTATCATTTTGATGATTCCAGAACCTTGCAATACACACAAATTCTTATATGCTAGTTGATCAACCTTTTCTGATTGATTCCACACCGTTTCTTTCACAATGCAATATTTATCTTTAAGAGAGAAAAAAGAAACCCATCTCTTTGGTATTGTGTATTTTGTAAAATTTACCAATTTGAAACTTATTTTTCTATGGAGTTATTTTATCAGCCTTGTCTTTAAAAATCAGGGTTATGAAGTCAGTGAAACTGAAATTTAATTCATCAGGTTTCTGGTATAACTTTTTCTTTTTTTGTTGTTGGCATTTCAAAGGGTTTAATAGTGCATGCTGTAGTTTGTACTGTAGTTGAAGCTCAGTGTATTTACATGTAGTAGGCTCTACATTTTCATATTAATATTGAAATAAAACTGACACTTCGTCAGAAGACTTCTGCTTGATACAGTAATGATAACAAGATGTCAAAGTTGTTTTAAATATTCCATTTCCATGGTGTATGTAAACAATTTGGACGTCCACTTTCTCCATTTTCTCCATTTTCAGGAAAACTTGAATGAGTATCCCAAGTGCTTCATCGTCGGCGTTGACAATGTCGGCTCCAAGCAGATGCAGGCGATCCGTTGCTCGCTACGAGGACACGGCGTCGTTCTCATGGGCAAGAACACCATGATCCGCAAGGCCATCAGAGGTCACTTGGAGAACGATCCTGGTCTGGAAAAGTAGGTCCACAAATGTTAATCCTGAATATTGTCTCTCCGCATGTTTCGAGATCTTGGCCTTGTAACAAGAGAGCTTTGCAATTGAAAGTATGATTGATTTATTGTACATTATAGTAATCGGCTGCAAAGCAGCAATAAATTGCTTGTTAATTTTTGTGTTTCAGGGCCCAAGGTTTCGGCCTTATGAATTGTGCCTGCTGTGTATCAATTTATCTGTAAACTGATAGCAAAACTGCTTACTTTAAAGAGAAGGTTGAGTTCTGGGAAGAGGTGAAAAATTATTTGTGAGCGTTATCATTCTTATTAGGCAAGTGTGGAAGAACATCAGATAATACATGTTCCCTTAAAAGCATGGCTCTTTAAATGCCTTCATATTCTAAATATGTCATGTAACATCGTAAAACTCGGGGGTAGGATTTTTACGCCACGTGTTCGTGTAGTCCCATAGACATCTTTCTGTGTACAGTGTTTGTAAATTTACCAAGACTTGGCCAAATTTCTTACTATTTTGATGATTCCAGAACCTTGCAATACACACAAATTCTTATATCCTAGATGATCAACCTTTTCTGGTCGATTCCACACCGTTTCTTTCACAATGCAATCGCATGACCAGAACTCAACTTCATCTTTAAAGAAAATGTCCAGAATCCAACTGCTAAATTAATCTTTGGCCCTGGATCTCTGACTCATACTTCTCCCTTGATTGAGGAACTCCACTAGTTACCTCAACAACAACGCATTTTCTGTTTGAGTTCTACTTGTATGTCTTCAAAATTCTAAATTAGGCTTGAGTCGGTACGGTCGATCACACCGGGACCCGACCGTTGCCGTCGGGTCCCGGTTTCGTTTTTTGGGAAACGACGCTCCGAAAAAAATAATGAAATATGTAAGAAATTGCAGTTTTGCACACCACTAAAATCATTCCACCTTAAAACTTAAGTATTTAATTGTTACCAATCATATTCTAGCTCATCCTAAATCAATCCGAACTGCTGATATAAATATGGGTTGCAAAGCAGTTCGCCCCATGGGGTTGTTGTTGCCAGCTGCTAGCTAGCTACGTACTATACTGGCCGGGTCTCTCGGCAGGATAATTAAATCAGGTTGAAAGAAACATTAATGTTTGAATAATGAAACGGCCTCCTAAAAAGTATTTCTTTGCAACATACCGATCGAATAATTTTTAAAAGACAAAATAGATATTTTTTCTTTGATTTTGAACACCGCATGCTTCTTTTAAAAGCTGAAAATTACTTGGTAATCACAAGAAGTTTCGATACGGATAGCTGTTGCAAGGCAAGTTAAGACTAGTCTCGGAAAAATGCGCAGTGTTCCTCGTCGTTAGCTGTAATGCGTGCCAGAACGAACCCAAACAAAGACGTGATCGTAACGAGAAAAAATCATTAAAAACTACGAGAGCACAATTGGAAAGACAACTACTCAAAATTATCGTAAGCAGATACATATCTTGGAGGAAGAATACAATAGTTGTCCAAGAAAAGCCACAGAAACAGTGATATTTAAGGAGTTACTATAGGTACAATCATTATCGGAATGGGCCTTCTGCTCTGAATTACACGTGTTTAAATTGAACACGAGGCTAGATCGAAAACAAATACCGCCCTCTACGGTAAAAGCAGTATAACAAAGGATTCGAGTATTTGCAGAAGGCCCCTTGCGATAAAAATGTACCCAGTTACTCCTCGATTATCACATTTTCTGTGGCATTTCTTGGGCGATTATTGAATTCTTTGTCCAAGTAATGTATCTGACTATGGTAATTTTGAGCAGTAGTTCTCTTTCCAATTGTGCTCTCGTAGTTTTGAATGATTTTTTGTTACGATCAAGTATATTTGTTTTGGGTCGGTCTGGCACGCATTACAGCTAAGAGGTGCACTGCGCATTTTTCCGTGACTAGTCTGAACTTGCCTTGCAACAGCTGTCCGTATCGAAACTTTTTGTTGTGATTACCAAGTAATTTTCAGCTTTTAAAAAAAAGCATGCGATGTTTAAAATAAGAGATAAATATTTTTTTGTCTTTAACAAATTATTTGACCGGTATGTTGTAAAGAAGAATTTTTTAGAAAGCCGTTTTATTATTCTAACATTCATATTCTTTGACCCGATTTATTCAACCTGCATGAATCAAAATGGCGGCTCGAATGTTGTCTTTATATTTTTGCTCGAGTTTTTTTATTTTTAGAGGCACGATAATGCCACTAAACATCGCCAATCATGGATGAAAATAATATCAAATGGAAGAATATACCAGTCTGTGCCGAGGTATGCATGTGTTGATTTATTTGACTGATAAAAAAGGTCACTTTTAAGGGACATACTGATGATATGCGCTTTTTATAGAGGCAAGTGACAAATCCTGCGAGCTGATTTCGGGACACCGGGTCCCGATCGGTGCAAGGCCGTCGGGACCCGGTTTATGAAAATCCCGACATGACTCAGGCCTATTCTAAATGGTAGGGAACCTGAATATCTTAATGACGCCCTCAAAATATAACCACCAGCTAGTAACCTTCGGTCAACAATTGACAAATTAAAAATAATTGTTCACAAATCCAGATTCTTATGTACCTGAAAACGTTTGAAATTAGCTGCTTTGAAAAAAGAAGCGATATCCCACTTTCCATCAGAGAATTAACCGGTCTTGCCTCTTTCCAAAAATCCCTTGAAACATACATCTTCCCTCAGTAACTAAATGCAATTTACCTATTTTTTATTTCAAGTTACCCCTTCACTCTCTGTAATCTTTTCATTCATCCATGTTCCATTTCCCCCTCTCTCTTTGCTTATCCTCCTCCCTGTAATTTGTCTTGCTGTCCATTTATTTCAACCTGCAGGCTCCTTCCCCACATGAAAGGCAATGTTGGATTTGTGTTCACCAAGGGAGAATTGCTGGAGGTCCGAGAAAAGATCCTGGCTAACAAGGTAAATATGCACTACAGAATTGTTTTAATGTTTTGTCAAATGCCTGCTCAACGGAAATAGGAAAGAGTTCTTTGAAGGCTGATGGATTTTATGAACAAGTTCCTTGATTACACTTTTTAATGTCAACCCTATTCAAGGGGAAAAGAAAATGTGGTCTTCAAAGACAGGTGATCGTAAAGGATTCTTTGTTCTTGCCATGAATGATGCAGGTGAAACCTACCCCACTGGAAATGTTGAAAAGAGCTCAAAATGATGAAAAAAGCTCCCTTTAAAAAAATATGTTTTCTATGTTTCCCCTTCCACAAAACATCCTACATGCCATGATTATGATGACACAGGGGCAAGTTGCCAGTGTGATGCACATAGTGCCATCAGAGCCAGAAATGGCTGAACCCACTGAAGGCCAGCATCCCGCATTGACCAAAAAACAGCCCTTAATAACATGTCTGAATCATGAGAGCGTTTTCAAGCTTTTGCCTGGTTTCACGCCCAACACCTCTCCCATTCCATGCCTTTTCAAACTGCATATTTCAAATACAGAATGTATAGGCATAAAAAATGTACAGGCTTCTTTTCGGGCTCATTGGGTAAACTCAACTGGTATCGCGGCTAAACACCTTGTGAAATATACCAAGTTTTCTTCGAACTGTGTAGAAGTAGAAAAAGCGGAGTAAGAGTTTAAAGAAAGTTGGATAATATCTTGAGAAAGCTGTGTTTGACAGGTTAGATCACAAATTCTATGAGAATTTCAAATTCAGAAATTTATATTTCAACTGCAACAAATTGGGGGAGAAATTCCCCACATACTGTTAAATGACAAAACTTATTTTACATTGATTCTAACATGTCCACAACGGTTTCTGTGTTGTACAGGTCGCTGCCCCAGCCAAGGCTGGTGCCCTCGCACCAATTGATGTGTTCATTGACAGCATCAATACCGGCTTGGGACCCGAGAAGACCTCTTTCTTCCAGGCTCTTTCCATCGCCACCAAGATCGCCAGGGGAACCATTGAAATCTTGGTGAGAATTGTCTCTTTTGCTTCGTAGGCAGTGAATAAGACTTGGAGGCTTGTATAATTTATTGATTCTTAATGAAGAAAAAAAAAATCATCCTTGAAAAGATGTTAAAGGTACTATGTCCCTTTTGCAGCCAACCTCAAATTCTGTAGAACTTTGCAGGAATTATGAATATGCAGACATGCCAACCGTTCCGATTTTAACGGAACTGTTCCGTTTTTGAAGTTTTTATAGCCCTAAAAAACGGAACGTTCCGATTTTGGGGAATTTGGCTTTCCATATATAGCATTGACTACACTGGATAGGCACTTTCACGCACAGGGTCCGTCCGCCGCCATCTTGTTTAATTCCGAAACAACACGGCCGCCGTTATTACTGTTTTGATACTAGTGTGCGGTCGTGCATTTTGGGGGGAGCATGGTGGTAGATGATCGTGCGCGCGGCGCCCGCAATACCCATTCAAAGTATAGTAGCGAAGACTTCGGTGATTCAGTGGGCACATTGCAAGTGCGATATACGGTGTGTTGTTGTTCATGAACGCCGGGCCTAGCGGCCTGGGCTGGAGTGTCTGTGGTACTGGTGGTCGTGAGTGTACGTGTGCGTGTGTAGGATACGAGTTCTGCCGTTTGACTGTGGATTCGAATTTGCCATTCGACGCTTGAACGAGGCGTTTTCTTCCTGAATATTATCATGGATTCACTCAAAAGAGCGAGTACCCAAGGAGGAGATCCTTTGACTGGAAACAGATTTTTAAAAACGTTTTCATGCATGCACATCTTTATTTTGGACTTAAAAATGGTAGGTTCCAAATGCAGTAAGAGTGATTGGGTGTTTGTGTACGTTTTGCGCGAAAATTATGCTGCGGTGTCTTGCGTTCCGGAAAGACCCCCATTTGTTACGGACAAATATGGTAAATGTTACTGACAGCCATCATATAGGGTTGGCATCTCTGAATATGTCATGTATGTCCTATCTGTAAAATTTAAACGTTAGCAGTGTCCTCATATTCAAATTATGCAAGGAAACCCGTTTACTTGCTAGACTTCACTGTCAGACACTATTGAGTGACTGACTGGCTTTTTTTCTTCTTTGGTAATAACATACATGAAAAGAGTTGTACAGGGTACATGAGCATTTGTCTACATCAATAATCCACTTCTTGTGATGGCCAAGATTAAACTGATCGAATCTTTGCGCAGCATAAAACGTATGACCATTCGGTACAATTGTCTGAAAATCAAGACTATTACTTTTGGGCTCTATAGCCCTAAAGTCGATTTGACAACTAATAGTCGTTATTTTCCCACTTGAAGACATTTTCAAGCCCCATCTTTTTTAGGGAAGTTCTAAATTAGTATTATCTTTCAAATGCAGTTGGAATTTAACTTTTTCATTTTTTTGGCCTGCAAATGGGACATAGTACCTTTAATGTGAGTGTATTATAAAAAATAGAGGACTCTCACTTGAACTTTTTATATGTGTTGATTGTGATTGTCATTGCTGGCAAGGTAACCTGGACGGTCACTAGGCTAGTCATTGAAATTAAATGTGGAAAGTTTACATGAAGTGTAGTAATAGCACTGAGATTGTCATTTGTAAGACTTGTTAAACAGGTAACAAAGATAGAACTTCGGTGGCCTAGCAGGGTTTCATTTGGTCAAAGGCAGCCAGGCAACTGTGGAGTTGGAGCCCTGTTGTGAAGGTTGGGGAGAAGTAGGAGGGGGGAGCTGCATCAAAGGGTTGGGGCATTAACTTGAGATAACTGGTAGTGATGACACAGGGGCATGTTGCCAGCGTGATGCACATAGTGCCATCAGAGCCAGAAATGGCTGAACCCACTGAAGGCCAGCATCCCGCATTGACCAAAAAACAGCCCTTAATAACATGTCTGAACCAGTTATTTGTTATAAGATACATTCAGTATTGAGGGGGGGGGGGGGGGGGGGGTGGTTACTGCTAAATTTCTTGCTGTCATACATGGTTCTCCCATTTTAGACAAATGTGAATGGGATCTTTACTTTCCCACCGTTCTTCTTTCTCCCTGTAATTTTGGAAGGAACGTACATGCTGATGCCTCTATAACTCACCAAATGCAACGTGATGTACCTTGCATCAGGCTTTGATTTACCCCAGAATTTTAGTTTGAGCTTTGATCTTTGAAGGTTAATTACTATTGTCTTCTATCCTGCAGAACAAAGTACATCTGATCAAGCTTGGCGAGAAGGTAGGAGCTTCTGAGGCTACTCTGCTTCAGATGTTGAAGATCTACCCCTTCTCCTATGGTCTCCAGATCCGCCAAGGTGAGTCTCAGGGATCTTCCTTGCATATTTGTTTAAATGTTGAAATGATCAGGGAACGGTTTCACAAAGCCTTTTTTCAATGACAAATGAAAAAAAAATCAGTGACAAGTCTGCTGATAACCAATCAAAAGCAAGGATTTCAGTAGCTTATAACAAAAACTGGCATTTGTCACTGATGACAAGTTTTGTGAAACGGGTCCCTGCTTGTGGTTCTTCAAAGGGAAAAGCCCCTACTGTAAGATCTTTTTCTTGAATTTCACATGGTGCTGTGTTCAAGCTCACGGAAGGTCAGAGAAAACAATTCAAAGTTTGTGGAAAGTCTCCCTCGTTTGAAATGCCGAATAAATATGTAATATTTCATTGTACCGGAAATTCTTTCCCTTTTTACGGAAGTTTGAAGAACATTTTAGTTCACAACAAAACTACACAGTGAGGTGAACAGATATCAATCACAATGTTAAACCATATATCAGAATGAAATTTGAGAACCACACTTGAAAGAAGCAATTTCTTACTTTTGTTTTAACTTCCTCTTGCCTTGTTTGTCATTTGTTCCTAGTGTACGAGGCAGGCTCTGTGTTCCATCCCAGCATCTTGGACATCACCAATGAGGACATTCACGCCAAGTTCATCGAAGGTGTGGCCAACGTGGCTGCTCTCTGCCTGCAGATCGGGTACCCAACCCCAGCCAGTGTGCCTCATTCCATTGTCAATGGCTTCAAGAACATCCTGGCCATTGCTGTTGCAACAGAGATCACATTCGCCCAGGCAGAACAGGTAAGCAGCCTGGTCCTTCATGGTTATTTTACACCCGACTGCAACCTGATGTTGTATGATATTGCAGGATATTCTAGTCCTTCACGTTGCACGAAAAGCCCCTTCAGTTGTGAATTGTAGTTGCTAGTAATGTCCCCATTCGGATTAGATTGGCAATTCTCCAACCTAAAGGTCCTCAATATCATGCCGTTTCAATGGGGGGGGGGGGGGGGGGGGGGGGTATTCCGTCCCAACATCGTACATTTGCATGTTATTTTCACATGACCATGAAGAATACCTCAATCAGGGAGATGGTACCTGCTAAGCAAAAACCAGATACTTAATCCTGTGTCATTTTCTCCAGGCGTAATTTCCCCATATAAACAGGGTCAAGGTTAGGTGTAGTGTTCGGTCAGTTGGGTTAGCATAGGATAATAATGATGGAGCAATGGTCACCAGAAAGTGGTGATCAGAGATTGCTCCAGCAACAATTTCTCAAGATTTTTTACCTGGGTCAAATAGGGTTATTATGATGAGGGTTGCAACTGAGTTTGAGGTAATGGCAGTGGGGGAAAAAATTACGATGAGCGACTAGCTCTCGAAAGCTCCAAAAGGGCTCTGGTAAAAAACAAAAATGTACTGAAATATCCCTGTGAGAACATCACACTTATACAACACCAAATCCTTAAAGAGCTGCAAACAGAAACATTTTCGCCTTGGGTTAGGCTCAGAGTTGGGTATAGTGTTTTGCCAAGTGGGTTAGTGGGGGATTTTGTGTAAAATGGAACAATTGTTACCAGAGCATGTATCGTACAGGAATGCCAGTTTCAGGCAATAGCATGAATTCAGGCCCTGGCGAGTTATTGTCAGACCATAGTTTAGGCTTTTTTGTGCACAAAATAGCTCATTC